>PVJI01021977.1:0-26139 GCA_004026765.1 Micronycteris hirsuta
TCTATTTTGTTCATCAGGTTCCACATATAGGTGAGATCGTACAGAATTTATCTTTCTCTGACCGGCTTATTTCACTCAGCATAATAATTTCCAGGTTAAAAAAAAGAGTCAAAGTTTTAAAAAATTAAAGTTTTTATGGGGACTTCCGGCCAAGATGGAGGCACAGGTGGACACACTGCACCACCGCTCACAACCAGAGAGGATAAACAACAAGTTCAACAGCAAAACAAACAACCAGAATGGACAGAGAATCAAACTGAGCGGAAGTCAGACACCCAAGAAGTTGGAGAGGACGGTAAGTGGGGCAGAGCTAGGCGGAGAAGTGTGCGAGGAGCAAGAGGGTAGTTTGCCTGGAGAGACTCACTGTGGACACACCTGGCCAAAATGCGCCTGAGCAATCAGTGAAGCCCACAGCTGGCGTACCCGGAAAGGCCAGTAGGAACCAGTGGGGCCGAGACTGGTAGACCAGGCAGTCCCTCCTTTGCGCGCAGATAGACCAGGGGAAGGAGCTGGGGAGCAGAGCAGACTGCGCGCCCACCATCGCAACCCACCATCGCGGGGGGGAAAAAGCCCCGGACCACCTGTTGAAAGCACCCGAGGAGGCTAAGGTGCTGGAGCAGCTCCCAGCCTCACAGGAGAGCTTATTGGGGCGGGGATGATTGGGAGCCAGCAGTAAACGGAGCAAGCGCCATTGCTCCCTCCCGGGCCCCATCCCCAAGGGAAGTGTCACAACACAGCAACATAGGTTGGCCCGCACTAGTGAACACCTAAGGCTCTGCCCCTTAAAGTAACAGGCACGCCGAGGGGAAAAAAAAGGCCCAAGTGAAAGATCAGAACAGAGGTCCAGAAAAATTACAACTAAGGGACAAGGACATACATAGCCAACCTATCAGATGCACAGTTCAAAACACTGGTAATCAGGATGCTCACAAAATTGGAAGAAAGGTGAACGCAAATAAGTGAACAGATGAAGAATACGCTAAAGAAAATGAGGGGAGATGTGCAGGGAACCAATAGGGAAGAGAAGGAAACTGCGACTCAAATCAACGGTGTGGACCAGAAGGAAGAAACAAGAATCCAAAAAAAAGAGAAGAGGCTTAGGAACCTCCGAGACATCTGTAAACGACCCAACATCCGGATCCTAGGGCTGCCAGAAGGAGAAGAGGAACACCAAGAAATTGAACTTATATTTGAACAGATAATGAAGGAGAATTTCCCCAATTCTGGCAAAGGAAATAGACTTCCAGGAAGTCCAGGAAGCTCAGAGAGTCCCAAAGAAGTGGGACCCAAAGAAGAACACACCAAGGCACATCATAATTACAGTACCCAAGATTGAAAATAAGGAGAGAATCCTACAAGCAGCAAGAGAAAAGGAGACAGTTACCTACAAAGGAATTCCCATAAGACTGTCAGCGGATTTCTCAAAGGAGACCTTCCAAGCAAGGGGCTGGAGAGAAGTATTTCAAATCATGAAAAGCAAGGACCTACACCCAAGAATACTCTATCCAGCAAAACTTTCATTTAGAATGGAAGGGCAGATAAAGTGCTTCTCAGATAAGATCAAGTTCAAGGAGTTCATCATCACACAGCCTTTACTATATGAAATGTTAAAGGGATTTATGTAAGGCATGGAGGGGTATCAACAGGGGAGTGGGAGGGGGAGGGAGGAGGAAAAAGTACAGAGAAAAAGTAGCATAAATGGTAGATAGAAAATAGACAGGGGGAGGTTAAGAATAGTATAGGAAATATAGAAGCCAAAGAACTTATGTGTATGACCCATGGACAAAAACTAAAGGGCGAGGAATGGGGGGGATGGGGGGCGGAGGGGATTAAAGGGGGGAAAATGGAATAACTGTAATAGCATAATCAATAAAGTATTTTTTTAAAAAAGTTTTTATGGTAAAGTAAAAAGTTACAGTATGCTAAGGCGATTGAAGAAAGAAAAAAAAAATTTAAATAAATTTAGGGTAACCTAAGCATACAGTAGTGTGCAATAAGGTCGGAGGCCTACACGTTCACTCACCACTCAGTCACTGACTCACCACAGCAACTTCCAGTCCCACAAGCTCTATTCATGGTAAGTGCCCTATTCAGGTGGTACCACTTTAAATCTTTTATTCTGTATTTTTATTGTACCTTTTCTATGTTTAGTCTTCCACTCAGTGTTCATCTCTATTAACACAACCAACTATATGTGCATCCATCCAGGTCCACTTGTGTTATTCCCACACATCTAACCCCCCAAGGCGGAGGGGAGCAGAGGAGTCAACTAGAACCTGAAACTTGACCTAATGCTTTTGCCTGAATTTTCAAAAATCCTTTGTTTGTAACCCAGTATCTTCTGCCAATATCAATAAAACATTAACAGGCTAGTTTGCTAACTTGCAAGCTGGATAAAATCTCAGACTTTTCATAGTTCCTGACAGATATTATCTACTAAATTGAAGATACACATAAACTATAACCAAGCAATTCCACTCCTAAATTGATACTCAGAAGAAATGCATGCAATGTGTACTAGGAGACTTGTACAAGAATGTCCATAACATTTTTTTTTTACTTTATTCTTCATACTTTTGTTTAAATTTTCTTTTTAATCCTACCTTTCAAGGCTAGAATAATCCATGTGGTAATGAAATAGAGCTGGCAACATCAGTATGAACTCTTTGTTAGCCTGGTATAGATACAGATAAATACACACATAGCTACTTATAGATACGTGTATAAACAAGAATTACTATGCACTAGTATACATGCATTTATTTCTTTGCTTTGTCAGTTGAGAGGAGCCTAAAAGAAATGATACTCTGCCCTGGCTGGTGTAGCTCAGTGGATTGAGCGCGGGCTGGGAACCAGAGGGTCTCGGTTTGATTCCCAGTCAGGGCACATGCCTGGGTTGTGGGCCAGGTCCCCAGTGAGGGCCATGTGAGAGGCAACCATACATTGCTCTTTCTCTCCCTCTCTGTCTCCCTCCCTTCCCCTCTCTCTAAAAATAAATAAATAAAATCTTTAAAAAAAAAAAGAAATGATACTCTAGCTGGACTTTGGTTTCTAATACCTGTATCCAATAAAAGCAATGATGGCTCGTTGGAGAAATAGTCGATTCTAGAATGGGGACAGGAAATATACAAGATGAGCCTAGAGCATTTTGTACTGCCAGAAAGTAAGGAAGTGATTAAAAACAAAAACAAACAAAAGAAAAACCTGCACTGAAAGTGGAATGTCGAAAGAGTGGAGGAGCCCTGGCCAGTACGGCTCAGTTGCTTGGAGCATCATGCCCTTAACAAAGGTTGCAGATTTAGTCCCTGGAAAGGGTGAGCATGGGAGGCAACCGATTGATGTACCTCTCTCATATCGATGTTTCTTTCCTTCTCTCTCTCTCCCCCCCCTTCCTCTCTCCCCAAAAGCAATGGAAAAAAAAACCAAAAACGTCCTCAGATGAGGATTAAAAAAAAAAGTGGAGGAATCAACTGAAAGAGATCCCAATGGCCAAAGCTGGAACAATCTGAGCAACAAAATAAAGTACTATTACCTTATAACTCAAAGTATAAAATAAATATCCATAAGTCCATATTGATAGAAAAGATGAAATTAATAAATGGGAGCAAGAGATAAATCTGACACACTCCACGAAACACTGTAGAAGCTGGACAAACATTAGCTCAGCCAGGTGGTCAAAGTCAACATCCCCATTCATAAATATGTTTATAGTATGTACCCTTGATATGATGCATTCTTCCTTTCAATAACCCATAACCCCAGTCATGTCTTGAGAAAAACACCAAACAAATTCCAATAGTGGGGCATCCTACAAAATACCTAACCAGCACTCCTCAAAACTGTCAAAGTCATTAAAAACAAATAAGGTCTGAGAAACCTCCACAGCCAAGAGGAACCTAGGAAAACACTGCAACTACTGGTATCCTAGCTGGAATTCTGGAACAGGAAAAAAAGGACCTTAGGGAAAAAAACAAAACAAAACACAAAACTAAGGAAATCTGAATAAACTATGGACTTTAGTTAATAATAATGTAGTAATATTAGTTTATTAATCGTAACAAAGGTACCATACTAATGTAAGATGTTATGTAATAGGGAAAACTAGTTATAGAGTATGTGAGAATACACTGTACTATTGCCTCGTTTTTTCTATAAATCTAAACTGTTCTAAAACATAAAGTCTATTAAAAAGAAATCCCACCTCTCCTTCAAGACCCATTAGAAATTCTGCCTCCTGCAAGAAACTATCCCTGGTCCCCTCAAACGAAATGAGACCCGTCCTCCTCAGAATCCATCTTACACCACCTCTGTTTAGCAGTTCCCATACTTCAGCTAACAAAATTCTTTTAAAGCAGACTTCATTTCCCCTAATCCATAAGCTTGTAATGTCAACCAAATTTATAATCTCCATGTTACTCAATACAAAATTAGGTCGAAGCAATATTTAGAAACAAACTCATCCAAACGAAAGTCACTTTCAGTGTTAGTGAGTTAGTATCTCCTAAGGCGGTTTCATGCTCCTTTGTAACAACTCTGGTAATTAGAAAGTTCTTCCTGCTGGGTTGAAATCAGCTGCTCTATAATTTCCTCATTTATTCCATGAATGAATAAATGACAACTTAACTAGCTCTATGAGACGAAAGACACCCATTTTATCTAATACTGTATTTCCAATACCTGGCACACATTCGATATTCAAAAATATTGGTTTCTTAATATTTTGCGGGCTGGCTGGGGGAAGGGCTGTAACTTTTATTCCCCCCAATAAAATGTAATATACTATCTAGCTGATGACAATCCACCTGAAAATATACTCCCATTACATATATTCATTTAAATCTTTACACTCTCACATGTAGGTTTTATAAATAATTTCAACTAATTTAACTAAAGCTAAGAGAGGTTAAATGATTCTGTGCATTAATAACTGAGAAAGGAATTGGGATCACTAGATCCCCAAGACCGTACTGTTACCGAGTACTGCGTGAGTCAGAAAAACAGGGCCGAGGCGGCAAGGCTCCCTCCGTAAATCTGGGGAACCGCTTCCGGGTCAGCGGCGACGGGAGGCACTCGCGCTCCCCGGAGCCACGTGACTCTGGGCACGCCGCTTCTCCAGCCCGCGGCTCTCATCGGAAAACAAAAAGCTTGGGCCTGACCGCCTTTGCCAGTTCCAAAACCCTAGTATTCCGGGCTTTTGTTGTTATGGTTTTGTTTTTCAAATTTAAATAAATGCAGTACTGCATAATAATCTCCATAAATCCTCCTTCCCCCCCAACCCCCAATCTCCTCAATTCTCAGATGTGAGAGGTTGGCCTATAAAGATTTTCATGGCCCCTTCCATTCTATACTTTTTAGCATTGTTTCTTTTTCTGGAGGGTGAAAGAGGCAAGAGATTACAAACAACCCTTATATCAAATAAAATATAAATATAAATTCACCGGGTAGATGACCAGGCTTTTGAAAAGGAAGTAGGTCTACAATCCTAGAAACAGGTCTCGAGAAGAAAGAAAAAGGAGGGGAGGGTCCTCTCTCACTCCACCCGAGCCCTGAGGTAAAGATTCGATCTGGGCAAGTCGGAGGGGGAAACACATCGCCAAAAGAACAAAGAACAGAAAGAGCCTGGCCCTCAGAAGCCGCACTCAGGTCCAAGGCTACAAATATACCGGATCAGCAGGTGCTTGGGGCCAGCTACACGGCTCCCAAACTTCCAGAACGTTCCCTTAGAGCAAGAAGCACTACCAGCGGAGCAGAGAGGCCCAAACGTTTTCTCCGGCAGCTCTAGTCCACCGACAACCTTCTCCATGCCCGGGGCTTCTGCGCAGCCGCAGATCCAGTCACCATGGCTCCGCTTACGTCGCGCGGCCTTGACGCGTGTTTTTTTGCGTGTCGTGTCGCAAATTTGCATCAGTTGTTAAATGGTTAGGAAAAGCAGTTTTTGTTTGGTGTGTGTGTGTGTGTTAAGACTTAATTGCCTGGAATTGATTTTTCTGTTTGCTAAATTCTTGGCCTACTGGTATAAACAACATAAAAATAACGTGTCCTTTGGTTTATCTGAATAATGAGAAAATAAAAACTAACATATTTATTACTGCTTATTAGTATAACATAGATGCCCGTGTATTTGCAATTTGGGACTCCATTGTTTTCAGACCTAACTGAAGCTCAACAAGTTATTAGGCACCAGTGCTCGCAATTGTAAACATTTAACGAGAAAGAAAAAGAAAAACCACCACTTGCCTGGAGCCTAATGGTCAGGGTACAAAACTGTTTATGTGTCTTACTTTATAAAACGTATATTCCTGCGGGGAGGGGGCAAAAAAGAAACAGTGCTCCAGGAAAAATCCTTTGCAGCACACTTGTAATATGAATTAATTAGTTACTCCCTGGGATAATCATTTTGTAAACTTGGAGTTTGGTATAACTGATACTATTAAAATTAAGTGCATTCTTTTGCTGCCCCTGTTGGATAGTTTGTTGAGGACAGTTCAGAGGAGACTTGGCTCCGGCCACACCTCGAAGAATTGACTCAATGACTGGTGAGGGCAGAAGTTTAGTGTTGCCAGAGGACCCTCCTCCAAAGTCTTCGCTGTTTTAGAGCAGGCTGCTAGCAGAGGGGTAGGGGAGGCATCCAAGATTAGGCAGCAGAGGGTCTCAACACGTAGGGTGTAAGACAGCATTCCCTCTCCGCCTATGACTACAAGGAGACTTAGCTGTGTTGACAGCAGAGACTACAGTTCTGGTAATGAAATGGGCAAGTGCAAAGAAGGATCCATTCTGGGGAGGGTAATGCGGTTTTGGGCAACTCATCAGAATAGGGAGGGAGAACAAAACTAACTTACTGAAAACCTACTTTGTACCAGACACTTAACTTACACGATTCTATTAATCTTCTCCATAAATGCTGTAAGTACATGTTATTCTCATTTTAAAAATGAGAAAATTGAGATTCAGAGAGATTAAGTTACTTGGCCAAGATAACATAGCTTGTGAGGAAAGAACTGGAATTCAAACCTAAGTCTATCAGATGTCTAGGCCACATCCCTACCTGTACAGCTAGCTCCTCCTTCACACATGAATCCAGTTACAAGATTAGGAATATACCACTTAGGGTCACATGAGTAGCAAAAATGACTTAACAGAAATCCACAAATCATGGATTATTTCTTCCTTTTTAAAAAAGGTATCCTTCATTCATTCAATCAACAAATATTTAATTGTGTAGAAGAAAGAGCCTAGTATCTGGAGTCAAAAAGCCTGATATAAAAGCCATGAAAAAATGCCAAAAGGCTTTATATGATATCTGCACCATTCAGTTAGGTATGTGACCACAGGTAAGTAACAACTCAGTTTTCTTATCCTAAAATAAGGATAATAATTGTGCCAGTTCATAGGTCAATATATATGTCTTTTAAAACAATGCTGCCCTGGCTGGTGTAGCTCAGTGGATTGAACGTCAGCTGCGAACCAAAGGGTCGCCAGTTTGATTCCCCGTCAGGGCACATGCCTGGGCTGCAGGCCAGGTCCCCAGTAGTGGGTGTGTCCGAGGCAACCACACATTGATGTTTCTCTCCCTCTTTCTCCTTCCCTTCACTTCTGTCTAAAAATAAATAAAATCTTAAAAAAAAATGCCCAAAACAAAAGCACTCAATATGTTTACCTGCTATTGTTATTATAATTTAAATGTTTCCTTAATGTTACATGTCAATTGTACTATTATCTGGCCAGTCATTCTTCCACTCTCCTAGATAACTATTAAATACTTTCTCTTCTCTTCAAATCTTCAGCATCACCTCTTCCTTATCCTCACTTTCAGCTGAAGGTCCTGCTTAGTTTTTAAATGAGATAGAAATATCTAAAAGTGAACTTCCACTGATGCTCACAAGCACATTTATCCATATACTATCATTTGTACCCACTGTTTGCTTTTTCTCCAATTATAGTAATGGACTGTGCAGGCTCATATAAGGCCACCCTTCCAGGTGGAAACCTGATCCCACCTTTTCCTGTTTACTCAAGAATACAGTTCTAACAGTCTCTCCTGTCTCTCTCATGACATCAATTTCCTCCTCCACTGACAATTCTCAAAAGCAAATAAATATGTTGTTGTTTCTCCAATCTTAAAATCTCTTGATCCTGCTTCCCACTCCAGCTATCCCATTTATTTGCTCTCCTTTACAGTAAAACTCAAAAGGATTGTCTACAATTTCTATTTCTAGTGCCTCTTTTTCCATTCTTTCCTAAACACCACAGAAATTGCTCTTGTCAAGGAGCAATTTACTAAATCCAGCAGACAATTTTCAATACTAATTTTACTTTGTCAGTCAGCAGAATGTGTTGCTGGTCATTTCCTCACCTTGGAAACATTTCCTGCCCTTGGCTTTCCCATACTGTGGTCCCATGGTTTTCCTCTGAACTCACTGGCCACTTCTCAACATCCTCTATTGTTTTTCTCCCCAATATCAACCTCTTGAGAGTGCCCCAAATGGAGTTCTTGGGCCTCTTCTCTGGCTGTGTTCACTCCCTTGGTCCTCATCAGCTCATGGCTTTAAATGTAATCCATATGCTGATAAATCCCAAATTTCCATCTCTAGCTTTAGCCTTTGCCCTGAACTCCAGATGGGTGTAAGCAACTGCTTATTTAATTTCTACTAACAGGCATCTCAAATTTCACATGTCCAAAACTGAACGTCTAATTTTACTGTGTAAATTTGTACCACAGACTTTCTCATCTCAGTTAATAACTCATATTTTCCTGTTTTTAAATTTAAATACTTTGCCTGTCTCTTATATGCCCCATCTCATCCGTCAGAAAATCTTGTTGCCTGTACCTTCAAAATATATCCAGAGCCTGACCACCTGCCTGGTCTAAACCACCATCAACTCTCACCTGGATTCCTGCAATAGCCTCCTAACAGGTATCCCTGTTTATGTCTTGCCCACCTAAAGTCCTTTATCAGGATGTGAACCAGGGGACTTTCGGCCAAGATGGAGGCATAGGTAGACACACTGTGCCTCCTCGCACAACCAAAAGAGGGAAAAAAACAATTTAAAAACAAAAAACAACCAGAAAATCCAGCTGTTTGGAAGTCCCACAACCAAGAAGTTAAAGGAGACATGTTCATCCAGACTGACATAGGGAACATGGAGTGATTCCATCTATGTGGAAGTGAAAAGCAGAAGCAGCAGTGGCTTGAGCCTCTTCTTCAAGGGAGCATTGCCTCCTGCTTCTGTGTGACAGAGCCCGATGTAGCATCCAGTGATGCCACAAATATTGAATGTAGCATCCAACGAGATGGAGATAGCTATATAGTTAATGGCAAGAAATGGTGGAGCACTGGAGCTGGGAATCCAAAGTGCAAAACTGCAATTGTTTTGGGAAGAATATAAAATACCTCAGCAGCCAGACACAAACAACACAGCATGATCCTTGTCCCTCTCAGCATGCCTGGAGTAGAAGTCAAAAGGCCTCTGCCGGTGTTTGGCTACATGGGTGAGTGCCCCGTCGGCACAGCTGCAGGAAGGCTGCAGTGTGTGGTGTCACTGAAGGGGGGAGACAGCGCTTCAATGTACGAGACGTGTTCTTAGAAATCTTTCGGCCCCAACAACTGTCTTAATGTAAATGCCAACAAATAAAATGAGAGGTGACACACACACACAAAAAGATGTGAACCAGGGTAATTCTGTTAAAATAGAAGTCAGAATTAAAGCTAAAGTCCTTATGATGACTTACAAGGATCCAACTGATCCAATTCCCCTATTACCTATCTAACCTCTTCTACTACTATCTCTCTCGCTACATATGTTCCAGCCACATTGCCCCCCTCACTGTCTCATACATACCAGGTATGCTCTTGCCATAGGGCTTTGTACCAACTTTTCTGTCTAAAGTGCTCTCCTCCCAAATGTAGTCACAGTTCACTCTCTCTCAACCTTAGCTCAACTATCATCTTCCTAATAAAGCCCAGCTTGGCTTCCTAATTTAAAATACTGGAACAATTTCTCATCCCTCTTAGCCTAATTTGTTTTTTTTAATAGCACTAATAACCTTCTAACATACTATATAGTGTTTGTACTTATAATTTTTATTGTTTATAGAGTTTCTCCTCCCACTAGAATATATAGAAATTCCACAAAAGCAGGGACTTTTGACTGATGAATCTCTACCACTTAGAACAATGTCTAGCACCTATTAAGCACTAATAAATATAGTCAAAGGTTGAAATATCATTCAACCTCACATATCACACTTCACTGAATAATATATCACAGTTCACTGAGTATTAGTAAGATAAATAGTAGGGAACTTCTGGCCAAGATGGAGGTGTAGGTAGATACACTTTGCCTCCTTGCACAACCAAAAGAATGACAACAAATTAAAGAACAAAAAAATAACCAGAACTGCCAGAAAATAAAACTGTGTGGAAAAGTCTGACAACCAAGGAGTTAAAGAAGAAACATTCATTCAGACTGGCTGGGGGGCCAGAGACAGGCAGCCAGGGGCGGCAAGACGGTGGCTGGAGGACCAAGTGGGCGAGGCAGTGCCTGGCAGACCAGGTGGTCTCACATTTGTGTGTGGATAAACCGGGAGGAACTGTGGAGTGAGACAGACCGCCCAAGCCACAGTTCCAGCACAGGAAAAAGAAAGTCTCAAAACTTCTGACTGTAAAAACTATAGGGGTTGTGGTGGTGGGAGAAACTTATAGCCTCACAGGAAAGTTTGTTGGAGAGACCCACAGGGTCCTAGAATGTACACAAAACCACCCACCTGGGAATCAGCACCAGAAGGGCCCAATTTGCTTGTGGGTAGCAGGGGAAGTGACTAAAAGCTGGCCGAGAACTGAGCAAGTGGCATCATTCCCTCTCTGACCACCCCCCCTCCCATACAGCACCACAACACAGCAACATGGGTTGCCTCACCCTGGCGAATACCTAAGGCTCCACCCTTTACAACCTAACAGGCATGCCCAGACAAACAAATATGGACCAAATGAAAGAACAGATCAAAGCTCCAAAAACAGATCCAAGCAATGAAGAGATAGCCAACCTATCAGATGCAGAGTTTGAAGCACTGGTAATCAGGATGCTCACAGAAATGAACAGGTTGAATATGGTCCTAAAATAGAGGAAGAAGTGAAAGCTATGAAAAATGAAACAAAGGAAAATGTACAGGGAACCAACAGTGACGGGAAGGAAATCAGGACTCAAATTAACAATTTGGACTAGAAGAAATAAACACTCAACCAGAACAGAATGAAGAAACAAAAATTCAGAGAAATGAGGAGAGGCTCAGGAACCCCTGGAACAACTTTAAATGTTCCAAAATCTGAATCATAATGGTGCCAGAGGAGAAGAGGAAGAGCAAGAAATTGAAAACTTAACTTGAAAACCTAATGAAGGAGAACTTCCCCAATCTGGTAAATGAAATAGACTCCCAGGAAGTCCAGGAAGCTTAGAGAGCCCCCCAAAAATTGGACCCAAGGAAGCACACACCAAGACACATCATAATTCCATTACCCAAGATTAAAGAGAAGGAGAGAATCTTAAAAGCATCTAGAGAAAAGGAGGTAGTTACCTACAAAGGAGTTCCCAGAAGACTATCAGTTGATTTCTCAAAAGAGACCTTGCAGGCAAGAAGGGGCTGGAAAGAAGTATTCAAAGTCATGAAAGGCAAAGACCTACATCCAAGATTACTCTATCCAGCAAAGCTATCATTTAGAATGGAAAGGCAGATAAAGTGCTTCCCAGGTAAGGTCAAGTTAAAGGAGTTCACCATCACCAAGGCCTCATTATATGATATGTTAAAGGGACTTATCTAAGAAAAAGATGATTAAAAATATGAACAGTAAAATGACAGCAAACTCACAACTATCAACAACTAAACCTAAAACAAAAACAAAAACAAAGACAAACTAAGCTAACAACTAGAACAGGTACAGAACCACAGAAATGGAGATCACATGGAGGGTTATCAGCAGGGATGGGTGGCGGGGAAAATGGGAGAAAAGTTGCAGGGAATAAGAAGCATAATGGTAGGTACAAAATAGACAGGGGAAGGTTAAGAATAGTATAGAAAATGGAGAAGCCAAAGAACTTACATGTCCAACCCATGGATATGAACTAAGGGAGAGGGAATGCTGGTGGGAGGGGGGCTGCAGGGTGGAGGGGAATAAAGGGGAAGAAACGAGACAAGTGTAATAGAATAATCAATAAAATATATTTAAAAATAGTAGGAATGGAGTCTTATATATTTTTTTAAAATTCTTAGCCTTACTTTAGGTGTAAACTAATTTATTTCAAGCTTTGATCTTCTGGATCTAATCTAACTAATTTGTCTGAGTGATATTGGTTGGAAATAAATGTTTAACAGCTAACTTTGCTAACAAGTTTTCATTCAGGAGGTTTATTATGTATTACCATGATTCATTCATTACCAGGACAAATAAGGCTGTTTGAATGTGCTTTTAAAGGTGTCTACATGATTTAGGCTCACATATATTGAAACTGAATACACATATATCTGGCAACTCTGTAGCAGCCCCACTTCCTGATTCACTACCCACTAGAATTTCCACAGAGAAGTATGTTCAATTTACATTCCTGCTTAGCATCAGAACATTCCTAATCCAGCAACTGTGAGAAAGTTATAATGAAAAATTAATTCCATAAATTATTGATTCTTAGATTGAAAATGTAAACCTCAACTTGAAAGCATAGAATCAATAAAATATATATGTTATAAATCTCACAATGTCATATTTCCAATTTTTCTTTTTTTTTGCAGAATGACAAGCTGTTACAAGACTGTGCAAAGAATAGCTTAATGTTTTTATGAGATGCTTTGGTTTCTTAAACAGCAACCAACCGCTTAATATATTCAGTGAATTAAATGCTTTCATAGAGCTACAAGAATGAATGTACTTCAATATTTTCCCTTTTTAGCCAGTTAAAATGTTGAACAAGCATTTTCTTTTGAGGCTCTGTGGCATGTTCTTTTTGTTATCTGCTTTATTCCTGATGTCCTGACCTTGACGTTGTAACCTGTCAAAAGGAAATACAGAAGATGGCGACATAGGTAAACGTGGCTTGCCTCCTCGTACCACCACATAAAAATTACAGCTAAACTATGGAACAACTATCATTCAGAACCATCAGAAAGTGAGCTGAATGGAAATCCTAAAACTAGGGAATTAAAGGAAAACCTACATCCAGACATGGAATGAGCTGGTCCCACACCCACATGTGGTGGATAAAAATTCAGGAGGGACATCTCAAGAGTGAAGGGTCCCATCCCCACATCAGGTCCCCCAGCCTATGGTCCCAGTGCCAAGAAGGTAAGTCCCCATTACTTGTGGTTGTAAAACCCAGTGGGGATTGAGGCTGTGGAAGACAGAAACTGCTAAGAGTCTCAGGCAGTTTCTCTTAAAGGATATGCATACAGACTGTCTTGGATTCACTCCATCTGAGCTCTGTCACTCTCCCTGAGTTCCAGTGAAGGGGCAGCATGTTGTAAGGCATCAGAGACATACAGGGAGGAACTCAACTGTCTGGCATCAGGGCGAGAGCTGTCTGGGGCAGCATTCTCCCAGACAAAAGTACTGGCAGAGGCTATTGTTCCTTTTCTGAGCACACAGAGCCACAGAACTGGTAGGTGGGTGTCATATCTGAGACTCCATCAATCCGGCTCAGTTTGCCCCACCCTGGTGATTTCCTGAGGCTCTGCCCCTTCTGATTTTTGGGCCCACCCAGACTGTTCAAGCAAGTGGCTTAGCTTGGCTCATGCTTCACATTTTCCTAAATTCTCTCAAATAGCATCTGGCCTCAGTGTTCCCTGTGCCTATTGCTAAGTGGCCCCAAGCCCAGCACTAGCAGCAAAGTAGCTGGCCTTGATTTACAGTTTGGATCCACTTGGGCACTTCTAAGCCCAGAACAAGCTGCAACCAACTACAGATTGCTTTGCAGCTTATTTGGGTGGTCCTGGACAGAACAAAGGGTGGTTGACCTTGGCTTGCACCTCCTGGGAGGCTCCAGAGCTTGCACACCCAGTGGACAGCTACAGACTGAGTTGGAAAACCACCACCTAACCATCTCCATAAGCGACACACTTACTGTACCTAATTTATAAATTAAGCTTTATCATAGTTATGTATGTATGGGGAAAACCATGGTACATATAAGGTTCAGTATTATCCATGGTTTCAGGCACCCACTGGGGGGCTTGGAACACATCCCTGTGGATTATGTACCACTCAGCACTTTTATTTATGTCTCATTGGTCAAAATCTAGTCACATGCTTTCAACTATCGGCAAGAAGGGTAGGGTAGTGTAGTCTTTACTCCAAGTAGCCAATGGCCCAGCTATAAAATTCAGAGTTCTATTGGAAGGAAAAGGAGGATAAATACTAGGTTAGGCTATTAGTAGTTGTACCAGTCAAGGTTTTCCAGAGAAACAATGCCAGTAGGAGATATATACTGGATTGTGAGGAATGGAAAGTCTGAAATTTGTAGGGCAGCCTGGAAACTCGGGCAGGTGTTGATGCTTCAGCCTTGAGGCAGAATATCTTCTTCTTTGGAAAATATTCTCAGTTTGTACTCAAGGCCTTCAACTCATTGAATGAAGCCTACTCAATTTATCAAGGATAATCTCCTTTACTTAAAGTCAAGTGATTGTAGAGGCTAAATACCTCTACGAAATATCTTCACAGCAACTCCTAGATCAGTGTTTGATTAAATCACTAGGTACTATGGCCTAGCCAATTTGACACATAAGACTATTTCAGTAGACTTTATCATAAATAGATTATACTACATATATGCATTAATACCTAACTCCTTCACTTTATTGGGAGCATTCCCCAAATCATCATAACAGACATGATGTGTGTATTTATTAAAGTGGCTTAATAGCCCAACATGTCAAAGTAACTTATTTATCCATTCCTATATTTCAGGACTTTAAAAATATTATATACACATGTATATTTTTAACTGTTTCTGACTATTCATTAAATTTTAAAGATGAGATTATCAAGCTAATGATTATGAAGGTTTTTAAGGCCCTTATTCCTATTGCCAACGTGCTCTCCAGAAAGTTGGCACTAATTTACACTTAAACTAATACGCATGAATTCAATGCCCATCTCACTGTACTCCAGGAAATTTTCACTCATAATTTCATTTATTAAACAGATACAAGGTTTGTTTTACCTCTTTACTAATGAGTATATTAAACATTTTATTATTCTCTGTATATTTGACCATTCCTATTTCTACTTTTGTCAATTTTGTTTTTAATTTTTCCCTAAGTTTTTACTGGGTTGTTAGCATTCTTCTGATTCATTTATAAGAGGTACTTATATATTAAGAATGTATTTGTCAAATTTCTTGCAAATATGATCCTAATTTGCTTTCCTACATTTTTCTTATAACAACAAACTGAACTAACAAGGAAAATGGGGAAAGACTCATAGAAAGAGAGCAGGATGACAGCAAGTGGGGGTGGCAGGGAGGTCAGGGGGTGGAGGGTTTGAGCAAAAAGGAAAAAAGACTCATGGACATGGACAGCAGTGTTGTGGTTGCTGGGGGGAGGGGCATATAAGACTAAATGGTAATGGAAAAAAATAAAAATTAAATTAAAAAAAAGAACTAAGGCACAAAAAAGTTAGATAACTTTCCCAAGGTCATTTAGTAAGTTGGAATTTAAATCCAGGTTGTCTGTGTATACATATACATAGAAAAGACTGGAAAATATAAATTATGAGTGATTTTTAAATTTTTGCTTGTTCCTATTTTTTAATTTTTTCCACAAGAACATGTTTCTATAATGTAAACATTTTTATTAATATACTAACCTATAGAAACAGAGGAAATGAGTTTCTGAAACTCAAAGCACTGCAGCACAGAGTTCCATCATTGGCAGATATGCTAAAGTGTGCAGCAACAAACTAGGAAAATTTTAGAAATGATAAGATGAATTGCTTTGTTAGCCATTTAAGCAATTCTTTACAGAAGGAATAATATTGAAATGAGGTCAATGAAATTTCACTGGATAGATTCAATTAACTTTAGACCATTTTAAAACTTCCTCCATTTTCAAGGAGAAACATAACCATTACTAAAGTTTTCTTAATTAGAATCCCGGGAAATTTTACGCCAGAGTAAAAACTCTTACTCTTAAAAAGAATTATATAGACTTATGGCAAGTTACTCTCTCTCTCTTTGACAGTTTCTCTTAATTGCTGCAAAATGACCAATGAACCTCACTTATTATTCATGAAAAGTATATTATTTAATTTATATAGAATGGAAATGATAGTTTAGCTATTTTAACTTGCATTCTTTGTACTAATGAGAGCTAAAGATCAAATTGCTAAGGAAGATAGCAAATTTCCCTGCTGCTAACTAAGTAAATGTAGCCCAAGACAGGCATGGAGAATATCGCTGTATTCCAGTCCTAAATGGATACAATTATAGGACACATAAGCACCACAGATGGAGAACCGTTCTGAAAATGTTCAAATAAATAAGAGAAGTAGTGAAAAAAAGATTTTAGGATATAAATTATTTAACATAAGAAACTATATATACTTCAACTTTCACTTAGGGTAAACAATCAAAATTCATAAAGATAAAAAAGATTTTTAAAAATTAATATAATTTTTAAAAGATATAATCATATTATTGGTGACTAAAAAGGGAAAATAAAATATGAAAATGAAATTATTTTCATACACAAGCATCACTCCCACAGATTACTCACGTAACCAGCCACATCTTTCCAAAAACAATAATTGAGAAAACTCAAAAACGTTCCCCTTATGAATTCTTGCCTATGGAATATTTTTCTTCATTTAATAGTATTACTAACTTCAGAATCTACTTGCTAAATTGTTGTTTCTAAGTTGTCAAGTCAATGTTATGTTCAAATAAATATTATCAGTAATTCTTAAGAAAAAGATTATGAGAGAAAGAACTAAATCTTGTAAGATGATTTCTATCCTGTTTAAAAGAAACTAAAAAACTAAAAAGCAGTAAATAAGGGTGTTAAATCTGTGGTGGCAATACATGACAATGACATGTTGCAAACAAATCTGTGTGGCAATATAAATCTGCTCAGGCATTTGTGCCACATATGACAGCCTAGCATGTGTTCACTTCCTCCTTAATAATTTTTTCAGATTTTCTTATCTCATTGACTATGAAAAGCACAATCATCTCACCAACTGCTTTTGAATTGAGATTTAATGTAATCTGCCCAAGAATTTTAGCTTGATTTTAAGAATTGGAAGTGAAACTGAATTCCAAGCAAGTTATCTAATTTGACCAATAACTTAAATTTGTACAGTATAATAATACTTTGAATTGTTTTTCTACTTTAATGTATTTCAACTGGTTAGTTGAGTCAGATTAAATCCAATATTCATAATGCTGGCAAAGCATCTAATTTGTTTTCATTTGTTATTCCTGAGTAATTAAAATAGGTTAATGGAAATTCAATTATTTACTTATAATATTCTCAGTTATCAAATTTATCACTTGTGCCCAGCTGGTGTAGCTAAGTGGATTGAGCACGGGCTGGGAACCAGAGGGTCCCGGTTTGATTCCCAGTTGGGGCACATGCCTGGGTTGCGGGCCAGGTCCCCAATGAGGGCCATGTGAGAGGCAACCATACATTGCTCTTTTTCCCTTCCTTCTCCTCTCTCTGAAAATAAAAAAAATAAAATCTTTAAAAATAAAATTTTATCACTTGTTGAATTTATTCATATTTTTAAAATCCCTTTTTTTCCCCAAAATATAACTCATGCAATATCAACATGACAGAAATGTACACTGCCAATATCTAGCTAAGCTGGATTCAAAGTAGTCTTGGTATAAAAATTTACAGTATGAAAATAATATAAAAATCACTGGAGTATGTAGACAATACCAACTCCAAAACAGCTTTTGCAGGAGATTATTAAACTAAGCCGAACCTAGTACTCACCCTCCCCTATAAGCCTCCCTCCAAAAAAAAATTACAGAGTGGGGAGTGAAAAAGATCATAATTTGTTCGGTTCCTACATTTTGAAAGACATTATACTGTGTACCTTAACTGTCTCAGTTGCATCCTAAATGTGACATGTCCAAGTTTAAAATTAGCTTTTTCCAGCCAGGAAGCATCAGCCTTCCATTTTTTATCTGTTAAGAATTCTGAGATTTGGGGAAGGACTCTCATCCTTATACCTTCTTCTAAGTCTTCACACCCAGTTGTCATCCACATCTTGTTCATTCTACTCCCTAATTCTTTATCAAATCCATCCTCTTATTTCTATGCTAACACTTCCTTAATTTGGGCTTTTTTTGATTTTCGTTTCCAATGACCTCCTTACAAGTCATCTTTGCTCCAGTCTCTTGTCTTTCCAAAATATTTACACTCTATACAGCTGGAGTAATCTTAATAGTCCTATAATGTGTTTACATTTGATAAAAAAATTTTAAACATGTTTGGCTAAAAGGCTTGCTCACAGGGTTCTTAATGCTTTGGCCCACCTGCCCTTTTTCAGCTTCATCTCCACTGCTGTCTCATGTGCATTCGGCGCTTATGTTATATCGAACACCTGAAGTTCCTAGAAAAGCCCTGTAGCAGTTAGTATCCTTTGTGCTTGATCCTAAAGGATCCCATTACTAAATCCTCCTCCATTTCCTGTTTCTAAGGTTGACAACACGATTGAAATTGCATTCTGAGATTTGGGTGCTTCTATAAAACAGGCCATCTTCATTACTGCTGACAAGTATCTTTCTAAAACCACCTGGTTACATGACCTAACTACTTAAAAAACAAACAATTTTGGTGACTACCCATTGTGAGTTGGAGGTGGTTATTTCCCAAGAAAAAGGAAACAGATCATCCACTGAGAATTGAAAATAATTAAATGAAAGCATAATGGAAAAAGACATAGTGCCTACCAAATCAGGGCTTTGTCTACTTAAACATAGCATTTAATAACATTCAGAAAACAACTCCAGCTCAGCTCTTTAGCCTGATATCCAACACACATCCTGGTCACCATCCTTTAATGCGCAGTCGTGGCTAGAATGCCCCATTGCCAAGCAAATTCTTATTCATCCTTGAAAGCTAGCAGCAGATATTACCTGGTTGCTCCGAGAGATAGTATAAAGGAATTTTAGGCTCTCTCCATAATGTTCATCAACCGTCCCCAAGCAACCCAAATCAAAATAAATTTAGTAAGATTACTTTTTGGTATGGATTTGGTATAGAATTTTTGCAATCACATCTAAACTAGTATAAAACCATTTCTGCTTTTATTGACTCGTAATATACAATCTAAGTAAAAAGCAAAGTACTTTCTATACAAGTACATCTTCAAGACAAGTTTCCTAGCCTATGCTTCCAAATAGACTGCAGGCACTAAGCCTCTTTATAGAAATTCTGAAGCAGTCACTATTACTTGCTCTAAGAAGCTTTCTGTAATCTCTTTCTGACAAACTGTTCATAGCTCCTCTGTCTAAGCTCCCACAATTCTTATCATATATAGCTGTTATCTTACTAAATAATAGTATAATGTGTTATTTCTCTTTTAGTTGCTTTCACTAGGGTAGCTCATCCAGGGTAAGAACACTACATCAATTTTCTCATGTGTAAAATAAAGATAATAAGACATTCTCATAGAACTGCTGTGAGCGTTAAATGTTATGCATATTTAAAGCACTTGGCACAGTGTCTAACATATAAATGCTAAATAAACGTTAGCAATTATTTTTCAATATGTTTGTTGAATGATGAACTAGCCCTAAGAGCCCCACAACAAACAAACTGGTAGATGTGCCATTTACAAAAGAGCATGGTAAGAAAACACCCATGTTCTGAAATTACTGGAGATCATTACTTAAACAAAATGCCTTCCCTATAGTCTATTTGCAGATGTGAGATGAAATTGAATAGCTTTTTAATGTATAGTCGTTTTTAACAAGTTTTAAAGACACTGACACTGGGAAAGAGATAAAGTTTCAATTACAAATTTATGAACTCCTGAGGTAGTTTATTGAAAATAACACTTAATCTTCTGGCCAAGATGGAGGTGTAAGTAGATACACTTCACTTCCTTGCACAAGCAAAAGAAGGATAACAACCAATTTAAAAACAAAAACCAATCAGAACTGCCAGAAAGTAGAACTGTATGGAAGTCTGATAACCAAGGTATTAAAGAAGAAAATTTCATCCATACTGGTAGGAGGTGGGGAGGATACACAGCAAGGCAGCAGTTGGCAGACCAGACAGTCCCACATTCATGTGCAGGTAAACTGGGAGGAACAACAGGGGAGCAAGACAGACTGAGTGACCCAGGGTTTCAGAACCAGGAAAAGAAAACATCGAAACCTCTGGCTATAAAAACCTGTGGGGCTTGTGGCAGTGGGAGAAACTGCCAGTCTTACAGGAGAGTCCATGGGAGGGGCCCACAGAGTTTCAGAATGTACACAAGACCACCTACCCAGGAATCAGCACCAGGGCAGCACCCGGAAGGGTGCAATTTGCTTTTGGAAGTGGGGGGAAGTGACTGAAAGCAGGTGAGAGCCAAGCAAGCAGCATTGTTCCCTCCCTGACCCCTCCTGCCTATATAGTGCCACAATGCAGCAAAGTGGGTTGCCCTGCCCCAGCGAATACCTAAGCCTCTACCCCTTACGATGTAACAAGTGTGCCAAGACAAATAAATATGGCCCAAATGAAGGAACAGATCAAAACTCCAGAGAAAGACTTCCGGCCAAGATGGAGGTGTAGGTAGACACACTGTGCCTCCTTGCACAACCGAAAGAGGGACAACTACAATGTAAAAACAAAAATCAACCAGAACTGACATAAAATTGAACTATATGGAAGTCTGACAACCAAGGAGTTAAAGAAGACACGTTCATCCAGGCCCGTAAGCTGGGTGGAGCCGGGTGGAGCGCACTGTGAGACAGCAGTGTGTGGAGTGGTAGGGGCAACTTTGCAGCTGCCTGGAGAGACCAGCGGCCAGTGCACCCAGTGAAACCCGTGGCTGGTCAACCCAGACCCAGTGGGGCTGAGACTGGTGGAGTAGGCAGTCCCTCATTCGAGTGCAGATAAACCAGGAGAAAAAAGCTGGGGAGCGAAACAAGACCTTGCAACCTGGGGCTCCACTGCGGGGAAATAAAGCCCCAAACCACCGATTAAAAACACCTGTGGGGGTTGAAGTGGCAGTGGGAGGAACTCCCAGCCTCACAGGGGAGTTCGTTGGAGAGACCCACACGGACTTAGAACGTACAAAAAGCCCACCCACCCGGGAATCAGCACAGATGGGCCTACTTTGCTTGTGGGTAGTGGGGGAAGTGACTGAAAGCTGGCAGAGAGCAGAGCAAGTGCTGCTGTGCCCTCTCAGACCCCTTCCCATAGGCAGCATCACAACACAACGATGTGGGTTACCCCACCCTGGTGAACACCTAAGGCTCCGCCCCTTATATGGAACTGGCGCGATGAGAGAAAAAAATGGCCGAAATGAAAGAGGAGTTCAAAACTCCAGAAAAAAATACAACTAAGCCACGAAGAGATTGCCAACTATCAGATGCACAGTTCAACACACTGGTAATCAGGATGCTCACAGGATTGGTTGAATTTGGCCGCAAATTAGATGACAAAATGAAGACTACACTAAGTGAAATAAGGGGATATGTACAGGGAACCAATAGTGATGGGGAGGAAACTGGGACTCAAATCAACAGTGTGGACCAGAAGGAAGAAAAAAACATTCAACCAGAACAGAATGAAGAAACAAGAATTCAAAAAAATTTAGAGAGGCTTAGGAACTTCCAGAACATCTTTAAACATTCTAACATCCAAATTATAGAGGTGCCAGAAGGAGAAGAGAAAGAGCAACACATTGAAAACTTATTTGACCAAATAATGAAGGAGAACTTCCCCAATCTGCTGAAGGAAATAGACTTCCAGAAAGTCCAGGAAGCTCAGAGAGTCCCAGAGAAGTTGGACCCAAAGAGGAACACACCAAGGCACATCAAAATTACATTACCCAAGATTAAAAATAAGGAGAGAATCTTACAAGCAGCAAGAGAAAAGGAGACAGTTACCAACAAAGGAATTCCCATAAGACTGTCAGGTGATTTCTCAAAAGAGACCTTTCAGGCAAGAAGGGGCTGGGAAGAAGTATACCAAGTCATTAAAGGCAAGGACCTACATCCAAGAATACTCTATCCAGCAAAACTTTCATTTAGAATGGAAGGGCAGATAAAGTGCTTCTCAGATAAGGTCAAGTTCAAGGAGTTCATCATCACCAAGACTTTATTATATGAAATGTTAAAGGGATTTATATAAGACATGGAGGGATATCAACAGGGGAGTGGGAGGGGGAGAGGGAGGGAAAAGGTACAGAGAATAAATAACTAACATAAATGGTAGGCAGAAAACGGGGAGGTTAAGAATACCATAGGAAATGTAGAAGCCAAAGAACTTCTGTGTATGACCCAAGGACAAAAACTAAAAGGCAGGGAATGGGGGAGTGTGGGGCAGAGGGGAATAAAGGGGGGGGAAATGGGACAACTGTAATAGCATAATCAATAAAATATATTAAAAAAAAAAAAACTCCAGAGAAAGAACTAAGCATAAGGAGATAACCAACCTATCAGATGCAGAGTTAAAAACACGGATAATTAAGATGCTCAGGGAAATGATTGAGTATGGCCACAAAATAAAGGAAGTGAAGGCTACAAAAAGTGAAATAAAGAAAAATATGCAGGGAACCAACAGTGAAGGGAAGGAAATCAGGACTCAAGTCAATGATTTGAAGCAGAAGGAAGAAATAAACATTCAACCAGAACACAATGAAGAAACAGGATTTCAAAAAAAATGAGAAGAGGCTTAGGAACCTCTGGGACAACTTTAAGCATTCCAACATCCAAATCACAGGGGTGCCAGAAGAAGAAGAGGAAGAGCAAGAAATTGAAAACTTATTTGAAAAAGTAATGAAAGAAAACTTCCCCAATTTGGCAAAGGAAATAGACTCACAAGTGCAGGAAGCTCAGAGTCCCAAACAAGTTGGACCCAAAGAGGTCCACACCAAGACACATTATACTTAAATTGCCAAAGATAAAAGATGCGGGTATCTTAAAAGCAACAAGAGAAAAGGAGACAGTTACCTATAAAGGAACTCTCATAAGACTATCAGCCGATTTCTCAAAAGAAACCTTACAGGTAAGAAGGGACTGGAAAGAAGCATTCAAAGTCATGAAAAGCAAGGATCTACATCCAAGATTACTCTATCCAGCAAAGCTATCACTGAAAGTGGAAGGGCAGATAAATTGCTTCTCAGGTAAGGTCAAATTCAAGGAGTTCATCATCACCAAGTACTTATTATATGAAATGTTAAAGAGACTTATCTAAGAAAAAGAAGATAAAAAATATGAACAGTAAAACAATAAACTCACAACTATCAACAAATGAACCTAAAAAACAAAAACAAACTAAGCAAACAACTAGAAAAGGAAAAGAATCACAGAAATGGAGATCTCATGGAGGGTTATCAGGAAGGAGGGGTGGGGGGGGGAATTGGGGGAAAAGGTACAGGGAATAAGAAACATAATTAGTAGGCACAAAATAGACAGGGGGAGGTTAAGAATAGTATAGGAAATGGAGAAGCCAAAGAACCTATATGTACAGTACATGGACATTCACTAAGGGGGAGGGAATGCGGGTATCAAGCAGAGGGAGGTAAAGGGGTGAACAAAATGGGTCAACTGTAATACCATAATCAGTAAAATATACTTAAAAAAGAAAATAACACAAAACAATTTCACATTTGGAGAAAAAGAAAATACAATGTCTTGGGAATTTATGCTGTTTCTGACATTATTATATATTAATTGATAATTAATACATTATCATATATTAATTCTTTATACTATAAACTACTGTTCTCAGGTTTTATAATAAGAATCAAATGAAGTGTGTTGTGGGGTAGAAATACCATCAAACTGAAATAAGAAATACTGGATTTAGACCACAATTTAGCTGTGGGACCTTGGGAATCTTTTAAGTCCTCTGGGATTTAGAGTTGTCCTTTGGAATTTGAAAGGATTAGACTAATGCCTAAATCTAGCTCTAAAATACAAAGTTCCTACAATACTGTATTTTAACCTTTTTCTTATTTACTTTTTAATCTTCACCTGAGGACCTGCTTATTGATTTTAGAGAAAGGGGAAGGGAGGGAGGGAGAGAGGAAGAGAAGCATCAATGTGTGGTTGCCTCTCGAGTGCCCCCTACTGGAGACCTGGCCTGCAACCCAGGCATGTGCCCTGACTGGGAATTGAACCAGCGACCCTTTGGTTCACAGGCTGGCACTCAATCCACTGAGCCACACCAGCCGGGGCCAATGCCTGTTTCTTGACTCTCTGAATGAACGAGTGCCTCCTGTAGACCTTCCAGTTAAAAAAGGCATAATAGATTTATGGTATAACAGGTTAGTAGCTAATGTTTACATAATTTTATAAGAATAACAACTGGTGTGCATTTATGATTTTTGACATTCAATATACAGATTCTCTGTATTGCTGATCATTTGAAGATCTGTTCATTTAGAAAAGAAATTCTAGACTTCCGCCAAGATGGCAGCATAGGTGGACACACTGCACCACCGCTCACAACCAGAGAGTTTAAACAACGAACTCAATAGCGAAAAATAAACAACCAGAACGGACAGAATCGAACTGAAGGGAAGTCCAGGAAGTTGGGGAGGAAGTACATCCAGGCTGGTAAGCGGGGCAGAACCGAGCAGAGGAGCGGAGTGAGAGGCAGTTTGCCCGGAGGAACTCACCCCGGGAGCACCTAAACAAAACACTACCCCGAGCAATGGGTGAACCTCGCACGCTGGCAGTGTAACCGGAGAGGCCAGTGGGAACCAGCAGGGCTGAGACCGGCGGAAAAGGCGGTGGGGAACTGGGGAGCAGAGGGTGATAAGGAGCGGCGGTGAAAGGCAGATGCCATTGCTCCCTCCCAGGCCCCACCCCCAGAGGAAATGTCACAAAAAGCGACCCAGGTTGCCAGGCACTGACAAACACCTAAGACTCCGACAGGTGCGCCGAGATAAAAAATGAAAATGGCCAAAACGAAAGATCAGACCAAATTACAACTAACGGATGAAGAGATATCCAAATTAACAGATGCCCAGTTTAAAACACTGGTAATCAGGATGCTCACAAAACTGGAAGAAATAGTTGAACAAATGAACAATACGATAAAGATAATGGAGGAAGATTTACAGGGAACCAATAGGGAAAAAAAGGAAGCTGGGACTCAAACCAATGGGGTGGACCAGAAGGAAGAAACAAGAATTCAAAAAAATCAGGAGGGACTCAGGAACCTCAGAGACATTTGTAAATGACCCAACATCCGGATCATAGGGCTTCCAGAAGGACAAGAGGAACACCAAGAAATTGAACGTATTTTTGAACAGATAATGACCGAGAACTTCCCAAATCTGGCAAAGGAAATAGGCTTCCTGGAAATCCAAGAAGCTCAGAGAACCCCAAAGAAGCGGGACCCAAAGAGGAACACACCAAGGCACATCATAATTACATTACCCAAGATTAAAAATAAGGAAAGAATCTTACAAGCAGCAAGAGAAAAAGAGACAGTTACCTACAAAGGAATTCCCATAAGACTGTCAGTGGATTTCTCTAAGGAGACCTTCCAAGCAAGAAGGGGCTGGAGAGAAGTATTTCAAATCATGAAAAGCAAGGACCTACAACCAAGAATAATCTATCCAGCAAAACTTTCATTTAGAATGGAAGGGCAGATAAAGTGCTTCTCAGATAAGGTCAAGTTCGAGGAGTACATCATCACGCAGCCTTTACTATATGAAATGTTAAGGGGTTTTATATAAGGACTCATGAGAGAAGGCACCAAGGCCAGATCAGCTACCGGGGAACTCAGATCAGCCACAGCCAAGACGCTTGTGAGGTAAGCAAGCAAAATACAACCAGAGAAACAAATTATAACCAGAGACATTGAAATCTAGAACAATCTGGCAGTAACCAGAGGGGAAGGGGAAGGGGATAATGGGGAGAAGGGTATTCAGGAACTGCTATAAAGGACACATGGACAAAACCAAGGGGGAGGGT
>PVJI01021978.1:0-26132 GCA_004026765.1 Micronycteris hirsuta
TTTTTTTTTTTTCATTCTGTTCTGGTTGATTGTTTATTTCTTTCTTTTGTTCCAAATTGTTGTTCTTTCCTTCCCTTCACTGTTGGTTCCCTTTATGTTTTTCTTTATTTCACTTTGTATAGCCTTCACTTCTTCCTTTATTTTGTGTCCATACTCAATCATTTCTGTAAGCATCCTGATTACCAGTGTTTGGAACTCTGCATCTGATAGGTTAGCATCTCCTCATCACTTAGTTCTTTTTCTGGAGTTTTAATCTGTTCTTTCATTTGGGTCATATTTCTGGTGCACCTGTTATGTTATAAGGGGCAGAGCCTTACATATTCACCAGGTAGGGCAACACACTTTGTTGCGTTGTGGCTCTGTATGTACAGGGGGGTCAGAAAGGGAACCATGCCACTTGCTTGGCT
The DNA here is from genome assembly GCA_004026765.1 of Micronycteris hirsuta. Classification (NCBI taxonomy): domain Eukaryota; kingdom Metazoa; phylum Chordata; class Mammalia; order Chiroptera; family Phyllostomidae; genus Micronycteris; species Micronycteris hirsuta. The sequence continues at coordinate 408 of PVJI01021978.1, forward strand.
CTTGTCCAGCTTTCAGTCACTTCTCTTGCTTCCCACAAGTGGATTGTGCCCTTTCAGATGCTGATTCCCAGGAAAGTGGGCTTGTGTACATTCTAGAATCCTGTGGGCCACTCCAACAGCCTCTCTTGTGAGACTGGGAGTTTCTCCCACTGCCAAAACCCCACAGATATTTACAGCCAGAGGTTTTGAGGCTTTTGTTTCCCATGCTGGAACCCTGGGTTGCATGGTCTGTATTGCTCCCCAGTTGTTACTCCCAGCTTATCCACACACTAGTGTGGCATATCCCAGTATGCCAGCTGCCACCTCACCTGCCCACGTCAGCCAGCTGGCACCTTGTCCTAACTGCCGCTGCTTTCTGTCTCCACCCTTCCTACCAGTCTGAATGAATGTTTCTTCTTGAACTCCTTGGTTGTCAGACTTCCATACAGTTAGATTTTCTGGCACTTCTGATTGTTTTCTATTTTTTAAACTGGTTGTTATCATTTTTTTGATTGCTCGAGGAGGTGAAGTGTACTCCTTTTGCCTTCATCTTGGCTGGAAGCCCTTCTGTATCTTTTCTGAGAGTATTTGACTTGAAGTCTATTTTGTCTGGTATGACTATGACCACCCTTGCTCTCTTTTGGTTTCCATTTGCATGGAATATCTTTTTCCATCCTTATAGTTACAACAGTCTACTTTAAAGTGATAACATCAATCACACACAGAAACTACTCCTTTACATCTCACCCTCCCCACTTTAAGTTATAAAAATATAAAATTTCATCCTTTTATATTATATATCCATCCATTAACCTAATTTATAGTTATTGTTATCTTTATGCTTTTATATTAAATTCTATCACAGAATGAAAAGTGATGAACTCACCACCATTCCAGTATACAGGATTTTTAATTCATCTATATATATACCTTTGCCAGAGGTTTATAGTTTTATATGTATATGTTTTTGTGTTGCTGTCTAATGTCCTTTTATTTCCACTTGAAGAAGTCCCTTTTTTCCTCTCCTTCTCCTTCCCCTTGCCTTTTCCATTATTATTATTATTATTAGTATTATTTCTTCTCCTTTCTTCTTCTTCTTCTCCTCCCCCTCCCCCTCCTCCTCCTCCTCCTTTTTCTTTTTCTTCTCCTCCTCCTTCTTCTTCTTTTGAAGGCAGGTTTAGGGTTAATGAACTTCCTTAGCTTAGCTTTTGTTTATCTGGAGAAGTCTTAATTTCTCCTTCATCTTTGATGACAGTTTTGTGGAATAGTGTTCTTGGTTAGCAATTTCTTTTTCTTTCAACCCTTTGAATATATAATCCTACCCCCTTCTGGCCTGTAAGTTTTCTTCTGTGAAATTCTTTGATAATCGAATGGGAGCTCCCTTGACATACATAACAAGTTGTTTCATTTGCTACAACTTCTTAACTGACTTGTAGAGTTTCATAAAGGCTGTTGGACTATGTGTTGTTGTTAAGTTGGTGTCTCTGTGAGGGATTGAAATTCTGGGGCTTTCTATTCCACCATCTTGTTGTTTTCACCTTCCAGTTCTTTGTATATATTTACATACTTTACTGGGCTAAACACACAAAGCCTAACTGAACTTTCCGTGACCTGGTATCATTTTTAAAAATTATTATAATTAAGTACAGATATAGTAGCATAAAGTATATTGAAAACTCAATTGACCCTTGAATAGTCCCAAGATTAACCCTGAAATAAACCTTTTCTTTATGTTGTTATTGTTAAAATTTTTTTTAATATTTAAGTCATTTTTTCTTTGTCATATAGTACATCAGAGAATAAACATTATCAGCCTTGTGCTAGATGCCGGAAGTGCTTCTTTGTCAATCTCTGGCCATCCTTCTACCTTACCTGATCTCTTAGGTAGGGTGTGTAAGGGGACCATATTGTAGCTTATTAGGTCTTTGTTTTCTGGCCTATTTATTCAATAAACATTTTTTAGTAGACTGTATATAATAAATTACTTAAGAGTACATATGTAATTTATTAAATAGATCTGCATAGCCCTAACCAATGTGTCTCAGATAGTTGGGCATAGTCCTGCAAAGCAAAAGGTCAGTGGTTCAATTCCCAGTCAGCGCACATGCCAGGGTTGTGAGTTTGGTCCCTGGTCAGGCATGTGTGACAGGCAACCAATTGATGTTTCTCTCTCACATTGATGTTTCTCTCCCTCTCTTTCTCCCTCCATTCCCCCTCTCTAAAAGCAAGTAAATAAAATCTTTAAAAAAAAGTAGATCTGCATTTGTTTTTATATTTGTTAATATTGATGGTTTATTTTTGTGTATTTTTTTCTATAAAATATATACCTTTTTCTCATGAATCACCAAGGTTTGATTTTCTGATGTGTTGGGTATGTAAACATACTTCTCTATAAAACATTTTCCTTATGTGTGCCCTTACAGGTAGTTTACTTAATACTGTTGCAACCTCTTTTCGGAATGTACTTATTGGTGTGCTGGTAGGAACAATTTTGGGATTTTTTGTTGGCTATTTTCCAAGTGAAGATCAGGTAAATAAAAAATAAATCAACTTTAGAAGTATAGTATTAGCGATTTCTTTAAAAATTTGAACTTTTAGAAGACCCATGAAATATTAAATTTGATGTTTACTGTCTTTTCCCAAAAGTAGCCTCCAGTGGCTACTTTGTTTAAAACTGAGCACAGTTGTGATTGATACGAGTCAATGCCCTGACTGAAGTATTGGCTTTCGCACTGGGCAGATAAGGAATATTAGAAAAAAATTTGATGAAGCACTGTGTAAATCATATATTTATAAATGTAATAAAGATGTTGAGATAAAAAATGTATATAACTTTTATAAAAGGTTATGTACTGACAAAATACACTTAAATATGTTTTATAACCTGTTCTGCTATGAACGGAGATCACATATCTTTTTACCATGGTGTTGAAGAACTTAAGCTTCCTAATTCATAATAAATTTACAATGGATACTTTAAAAGAAAAATGTATTTAATTCAGGGTACCATATCCATTCGACCCCACCCTTCTTTCTTTTTTTTTATTGTTGTTCAAGTACAGTTGTCTCCACTTTCACCCCACCACACCCCCCTTTCCACCCATCCCCACCTCCCATCCTCAAACTTACCCCCTTTGACTTTGTCCATGTGTCCTTTATGCATATTCCTTGTAGGCCCTTCCCCTGTTATCCCCCATTATCCCTCTCCCCTCTCCTCTCTGGTTACTGTCAGTTTGTTCTTAATTTCAATGTCTCTGGTTATATTTTGCTTGCTTGTTTGTTTTGTCGATTAGGTTCCACTTATAGGTGACATCATATGGTATTTGTCTGTCAGTACCTGGTTTATTTCACTTAGCATATTGCTCTCCAGTTCCATCCATGCTGTCACAAAGGGTAGGAACTCCTTCTTTCTTTCTACTGCGTAGCATTCTATTGTGTAAATGTATCACAGTGTTTTGATCCACTCATTTGCTGATGGGCACTGAGGTTGCTTCCAGCACTTGGCTATTGTAAATTGTGCTGCTATGAACATTGGGGGCATAGGTTCTTTTGGATTGGTGTTTCAGAGTTCTTAGGATATAATCCTAGCAATGGTATTGCTGGGTCAAAAGGCAATTCTATTTTTAGTTTTCTGAGGAAATACCATACTGTTTCCACAGTGGCTGCACCAGTCTGCATTCCCACCAACAGTGCACTAGGGTTCCCTTTTCCACCCCAGCATTCTTCACTAAATTACGTTTTGACTTCTGACAATTTTTTCTAGTCTCTTTTACCTCATACTTTTCCTTAAATATTTCAGGGGAGATAGACTCCCATTTATCTCTGTGTATCTTCTGAGTTAAATTCACTCCCTTTGACTAAGGTAACACTACTAAACTCAGCCCTTCCCTGCCCTGAAGAATGTGCCATTACTCTTGTATTTCTGTAACATCCACCTTGATTTGCCTATAACAATTGTTATAGCTAATGAGGTATTCAGAATTTTTTTTAAGAATTCATAGTATATGTTATAGAACTACAAGTGATATTGGTCTCTTTTTGTTTTTTCTTCACTTACAAAGTATTTTTATTTTTTATTTTTATTAGACATTTTTAGAGCCATTTAGATTTACAGAAAAATTGATGTTATTAAAGTTATATTTGGGAGGGTGTTTGTTTTTTTTTCTTTTTCATTAAATTTATTGGGTGACACTGGTTAATAGGGTCATATAGGTTTTAAGTGTACATTTCTGTGATACATGATCTGTATATTGCATTGTGTGCCCACCACCCAAAGTCAAATCATCTTCCATTACCATATATTAATCCACCTTTACACATGGCTACCCCTCCACAACCTTTCCGTCTTGTAACCATCATACAAGAGGGAAGGGTTATATAATAGTCTGTAAGTTTCAGTTTTATACCCACATATGAATAAATTCATACAGTTCTTAGATTTTTCTGACTGACTTTTTGTTTAGAATAATATTCTCAAGGATCATCCATGTGTCACAAATGACAGTATTGCATCTTTTCTTATGGCTGAGTAGCATTCCATAGTATATATGTGCCCCACCTTCTGTATCCAATCCTCTATCACAGGACATTTAGGTTGTCTTCATGTCTTGGCCACCATGGATAATGCTGCAATGAGCATAGGAGTGTATATATCTTTTTGAATAAATGTTTTTGAGTTTTTCAAGTAGAAACACAGAAGAGGGATTGCTGAGTCATACTCTTAATTTTCTGAGGAAACACCATAATGTTGTCCACAGTGGCTCTCCCAGTTTACATTCCTACCAGCAGTGAATGAGGGTTCGTTTTTCTCCACAACCTCTCCAACACTTGTTGCTGTCTGTCTTGTTGACAATAGTCGTTCTAACAGGTGCAAGGTGGTATCTCGTTGTAGTTTTCATTTGTATTTCCTTAATAGCTAGTAAAGTTAAGTATCTTTTCATATGTCTGCTGGGCATTTGTATGTCTTCTTGGGAGAAGTGTTTGTTCTGGTCTTCAGCTCATTTTTTAATTGAATTGTTTATGTCTTTGGTGTTGAATCATATGAGTTCTTTATATGTTTTGGATATTGACCCTTTAACTACAAATATCATCTCCCATTTGGTTGGTTGCTTTTTGTTTTGTTGATGGCTTCTTTTGCTGTGAAGAAGCTTTTTAATTTGATACAGTCCCATTCATTTATTTTTTTAATTCCATTTATTTATTTTTAGAGAGGAGAAGGAAGGGAGAAAGGGAAAAAACAAAACATCAATGTGCAAGAGATAGATCGATCAATTGCCTCCCACATGCCCCCAGCTGGGAGCCTGGCCTACAACCCAGGCATGTGCCCTGACTGGGAACCAAACTCGCAGCCTTCGGTTCTCAGTCCAGCATTCAAGCCACTGAGCCACACCAGCCAGGGCCCATTCATTTATTTTTACCTTTATTTCCTTTGCCTTTGGGCACAAATTCATGAAACATTCTCTACAACCAAGGTCCATAAGTTTAGTACCTATGTTCTCTTTTGTGTAATTTATTGTTTAAGATCTTATATTTATGTCTTTGATCCATTTTGAAACTGTAATCTAGTTTCATTGTTTTGCATGTGGCTTTTCAATTTTCCCAGCACTATTTATTGAAGAGACTTTCTTTTTTCTATTGTGTGTTATTGGCTCCTTTGTCAAAAATTATCTGCCCATAGACATATGGTCTTATTTCTGGGCTCTCAATCCTGTTCCAATGGTCAGCGTATGTGTTTTTCTGCCAGTTTCATGCTGATTTGATTTTCGTAGCTCTGTAGTATAATTTGAAGTCAAGTAGTGTGATGCCCCTGGCTTTATTCTTTTTTCTCAGGATTGCTTTGGCTATTTGGGGTCTTTTGTGGTTCCATACAAATCTGATGATTTTTTTGTTCTACTTCTTTAAAAAATGACATTGGGATTTTGATAGAGATTGCATTAAATCTGTGTATCGCTTTGGGTAATATGGCCATTTCAACTATGTTGATTCTTCCAATTCATGAATGCAGAATGGCTTTCTATTTCATGGTATCTTTTTCCATCTCTTTTAATAACAATTTGTAGTTCAGTATATAGGTTTTTCACATCCTTTGTTAAGTTTATTCCTAGGTGTTTTTTTCTTTGGTTGCAACTGCAAAAGGAATTGTTTTTTTAATTTCTTTTTCTGAAGTTTCATTATTAGTATATAGGAAAGCAGTGGATTTTTGTACATTGATTTTGTGTCCTGTAACTTTACTACATTTGTATAAGGTGTTTCTAATAGGCTTTTGGTGGAGTCTTTAGGGTTTTCTATGTGCAAAATAGAATCATGTTATCTGCAAAAAGTGACACTTCTACTTCTTTCTTCCCAATTTGGATAGCTTTAAGTCTTTCTGTTGCCAGATTTCTCTGGCTAGGACTTCCAGAAATGTGTTGAATAAGAGTGGTGAGCGTAGACATCCTTGTCTTGTTTCTGATTTTAGATAAAAAGTTTTCAGTTTTTCACCATTGAGTATAATATTAACTGAGCGTTGGTCATATATGGTCTTTATTATGTTGAGGTACTTCCCTTCTATACCCATTCTATCGAGTGTTTTAATCATAAATGTATCCTATCAAATGCCTTTTGTGCATCTATTAATAAGATCATATAAATGTTATCCTTTGTTTTGTTAATGTGGTGTATTACACTGATCAATTTGCATGTATTGAACCATCCTTGGACCCCTGAAATGAATCCCACTTGGTTGTGATGTATTATTTTTTTAACATGCTGTTGTATTCAATTTGCTAGTATTTTGTTTAGGATTTTTGCAGCTGTATTCATCAGAGATATTAGTCTGTAGTTTTCTTTTTTTGTGTTATCCTTGCCAGGTTTTGGTATCACGGTTATGTTGACCTCATAAAATGTGTTAGGAGGTATTTTACCTTCTTCTTCAGTTTTTAGTAAGAGTTTGGAAGGATAGGTATCAAGTCTTCACTGAACGTTTGGTGGAATTCACTAGTGAAGCCATCTGGTCCTGAACTTTTATTTGGGGAGAGATTTTTGATGGCCATTTCAATTTCTTCACTGTTTATTGATCTATTTATATTTTCCAACTCTTCATGACTCAGCCTAAAAATGTTCTATTTCTAGGGACTTGTTTATTTCTTCTAGGTTATTGGATTTGGTGGCATACAGTCTTTCATAGTATTCTAGTATGATCCTTTTTATAACTGTGATGTCTTTACTTATCTTCTTTCATTTATGATTTTTATATGAGTCTTTTTCTCTTTTTTTCTTTAGTGAGTCTAACCAGGGGTGTGTCAATTTTATTATCTTTTCAAATAATCAGCTTATTCTTGTATTAATTTTTTTGGATAGTCTTTTGTTCTCTATTTCATTCAATCCTGCTTTAATTTTTATTATTTCCTTTCTTCTTATTTTGGGTTGTTTTTGATCTTCCTTTTCTAGTTCCTTAAGATGTAATGTTAGGTCGTTTACTTGGGATTTCTCTTGTTTCTTGAGATAGACCTGTAAGGACATAAACCTTCCTCTTATCACTGCTTTTGCTGCGTCTCGGAAGTTTTGATGTGTTGTGTTGTCATTCTCATTTGTCTCTATATATTTTTGGTCTCACCTTTTATTTCTTCATTGACCCAGTCTTTTTTTAGTAATATGTTGTTTGGATTCTATATATTTGTGGGTGTCTTTACATCCTTTATGCAGTTAATTTCTAATTTCAAACATCGTGGTCAAAGAATTTGTTGATGTTAATTTTGTGACACAATATATGTTCTGTCCTTGAGGTGTTCCATGTGCACTAGAGAAGAATCTATTATGTGACATTCTAAGATGAAAGACTCTGTAGATGTCAGTTATTTTCATTTGGCCTAATGTATCATTTAAGGCCAATATTTCTTTATTGATTTTCTTCTGTTTGGATGATCTATCTACAGCTGTCAATGAACTACTAAGGTCAACAACTATGACTGTGTTTTTGTCTGTTTCTCCCTTTAGTTCTGATAGTAGTTGCTTTATATACTTCAGTGCTCTGATTGAGTGTGTGTATATATATATATATATACACCTACACATATATATGTATACATGTACATGAATACCTGTATATATATTTAATCCTCACCTGAGAATACGTTTATTGATTTTAGAGGGAGAGGAAGGGAGAGAGAGAAAGAGAAACATCAATGTGAGATAGAAACATGGATTGATTGCCTCCCATATGCACCCTGACTGGGGACCAAACCCACAACCTAGGCATGTGCTGTGCCTGGGAATCAAACCCACAACTTTTTGGTGCACAGGACAATGCTCCAACCAATTGAGCCACCCAGCCAGGAAAGAGTGCATGTATATTAAGAAGTGTTATGTCTTCTTGATGTAGTGTCCCTTTTATCATGATAAAATGTCAATCTTTTTTAACTTGTTACTACTGTTATCTTGAAATCTATTTTGTCAGATATAAGTATGGCTATACCTGCTTTTCTGTGGATGCTATTTGCCTGGAGAATCATTTTTCATCCTTTCACTTTGAGTCTAATTTTTTTACTTTATGTCTCCTGAAGGCAACATATGGTTGACTTGTGTGTGTTTTTTATTCAATCTGCTACTCTTTATTGGTCAATTCAGTCTATTTACATTTAGGGTGATTACTTATTTATGAGGATTTCCTATAGCCATTTTATCTTTTTTTTCCTGGCAGCTCTGTGCCTCCATTGGTGCTTTTCCTTTGTAATTCATTCTGTTGTCTTTGTTTGGTGGTATTCCATACTTCTTTTCTCTGTTTCCTCTTTTTTTAAATATGTGTCTCTGTTTTGGAGGCGGTCTTTCATGTGATTACCATTAGGTTTATAAAAAAGAAATGTTCATATATACAGTAGTCCTTTTTCTTTTAAATGGATCTGATCTCCATCTTCCTTTGTAAATTAAGACCTTTGCCCCTCCCCTTTTATGTTTTTGTTATCACAAATTATCCCTGTTTATGCTATATGTTTGTTGGTGACCTTACTCATAGTTTTGTGACCTTTGTTTTTTGTTTCAGGAAGAAAAACCTCCTTGAGTATTTCCTGCAATGAATGTCTCCTAGTGCTAAATTCCCTCAGCTTCTGGTCTGGAAACGTCTTTATTTCTCCTTCATATTTAAAGAATAACTTTGCTGGATATATTTTTCTTGGGTAATTTCTTTCAGTAGTTTGAATATTTGGTTCCACTCTCTTCTGGCTTATAGAGTTTCTGCTGAGAAGTCCTATGATAACCCGATGGGCTTTCTTTTATAGATTACTTTCTTCTTTTCCCATGTTGCCTTGAGAATTGTTTCTTTGTCATTAATGTTTAACAGTTTTAATACAATATGCCTTGAAGAAGACCTCTTTGTGTTGAGGTAACTAGGTGTTCTGTTTGCTTCTTGGATTCAAGGGCTGGTTCTTTCCATGGGTTTGGAAAGTTCTCGTCAACTATTTGTGTAAATAGGTTCTCCATTCCCTTATTACTCTCTTCTTCTTCTGGTATGCCTATTATTTTCATACTGCTCTTTCTGATGGAGTCAGATAGTTCTCATAGAGTTAGTTCTCTTTTTTTATGCTAAAGTTTCTCCTTCACTCTGTATCATTTCTAGACTTCTATCTTTGATATCACTATTCCATTTCTCTATCTGGTCTGCTGTATTTCCTATGCTCACTAGTTCATTCTTGATCTCTTTTAAGAGTTCTACATCTCCAAAATTTCTGTTTGCTTCTTTTGTAAAGTTTCAATCTCTTTAGTAAAAACTACTTTTGTTCATTGGTTTTCTGAGCACACTAAATTGTCTGTCATATTTTCTCACATCTCACTGAGTATTTTCAGAACAGCAATCTTGAATTTTCTGTCATTTATGTCACATATTTTCATGTCTTTAAGTTTGTTTTCTGGAGATTTTTTTTTTTTGGAGATTTTTTAATTTGCTTTCCTAGCTGCCTTCCTACCTTGGTTATTCATGGTATTTGATGGATTCCTTCTCTGTCTAGGCATCTAGCACTCCTCAAGCAGATCGATAAGGCGTCTTTGTATTCTTTTCCAATAGGTGGTGCTGAGTCATAAGTTTTTAGCTCTGTGAAATCCCAGTGCTCTCCTCCACAGCCAGATGCTGCTGTCAGTGTAGCTATGATGTTTAGGGGTTGGGAGGGCGAGGGGAAGCAGCCAGCTTCTTTGTTTTGCCCTCCAGGTAATGGCAATGCCAGATCTCATGGGGTCCCCCCATGCACCAACCCCTGGTCACAGAATGCACCATATGCTCAGGGAAAAAGGCAATTGTTTGTAGTACCAGTTGTCGGGTTTGTCGGGTTTGTTGGGTTTGTCTGCAGTACCAGTTGTTGTGTTTGCAGACAATGTGCTCTGAAACCCAACACCAAGGGTGAAAGGAGGCAACCTGTGGGAGTCTATGAGGCAGGAGGTCCCCCTGGCTTTGTTTCCCTGTTTGGAAAGTTGCCCCACCCCCTTGCTGTGTCCTTGCCCAGGTCTCTGTGTGCAGCTGCAGCTGGTACTGCCCATTTCTGCAGGCTTGCCCACTGAATCTCTTTGCTCAACCCAGCTGAAGGGACAGCCAGTTACAACCAGATTCCTCCTCTCTCCAGGCTGGGTCCCACAGTGAGATACCTGCCTCCTCAGCCCCTCTGCAGGACTATGTTCATAGCTGTCTCAGCCCTTTCCCCTTCTCACATCCCCTATTTGTTCCCACCTGCCCATCTTAGATGTCTCAATGCACCGATATCTCAGGCATGTTTGTGGGTCAAGCAGGGAATCTTTTGTGGAATTATAGCTGTTCAAACTTCAAGGGAAGAGAGCAAAGGGATCTCTCACAACACTATTCCTCTGACAAGTTAAAATATTTTAACCACTTTACTGATGTTAGTATCAGAGATGTGGCAGATAACTTTAATAATTACAAATGTTGTCACTTGTTACAAATATTTGGTTAGATACTCTGGTTTCTCTTCAGATCGTATAAATCTTTCGCCTTTTACAAATATTTGGTTAAGAAGAAAGTCAAATTTTTGGACATTATTTAATATAACATATAGAGACATGGTATCAAAAGGTTAATAATAAATGATAAATAATGTAAATATAGTATTATATATTTAATATAAATTCATTTGTAAAAATTTATCTAGACTAATCTTCCACTGAAGAGAGCAGCCCTCATTTTGAGTATGTGCATCACTGCTGTCTTAGGCAGCAATCACCTTGGCATACATGGCGCTGGAGGGTTATGCACACTAGTGTTGACTGTCATTGGAGGAATGAATTGGTCCAACGGAAAGGTAAATATTTTTAACACACCACTTTTAATGATAAAATCACTGCATTTTTAATATTAAAATGGGCATTTAGGAAATCTCATTCTAGTTGGAAGATATCCTAGAAGCTCGTATCTTTGAGGAAGTGTACACATCAATAAAGAGAATGAAGCATTTAGGAAAAGGACCTGCATGTGCACAAAAACACAATCAGGAGCTGAGTTGTCACCTCAGGCCTAATTTTCCCCAAGTTCTATGAAATATGATTATATAATTTTATTGATTTAATTATTTTCTTAACTGAAATTTTAATTACACAATTAGTACATGAAAACATGCTTTTAAAAGGTTAAACAATACAGAAGGTACACCTATAGACCCAGTTGTGAAAGACCTCTTTTCCCCACCACTCCCAAATATCGAATGCCCCTTCCCATAATTAATCATTTCCTCTAATCAGTCCACTATTTGTAGACATTTAGATCACTTTTATTTTTTGTTATTACAAACAGTGCTGCCACGAGCAGTTATGTTCATGTGTCTTTTTGCAAATGTACAGCTCTTCCTAGAAATGGAATTGCTGAATTTAGAAATGTTATGTTTCTATTTTGATGGGTACAGCCAAATTATCCATTCAAAAGTTTTTATTTATTTACACTATTTACTACCAACAGTGTAGGAGAGTCCCTAATACTTCAGCCCATCAGTAAGTAAAAACTATATATCATTGTTTATGAAAAATTACTCAACCATAAAAAAAACAAATCTTGCCATCTGCAACAACGTGGATGTAGGTAGAGAGTACTTAGCTAAGTGAAATCAGTCATACAGAGAAAGACAAATACTGTGTTCTTTTACTTCCATGTGTAATATAAAAACAGCCCTGAGCAGTGTGGCCCAGTTGGTTGGCCATGATCCTGCAAAGTGGAAAGCTGTGGGTTCGATTCCCAGTCAGGGTATATAACTGGGTTGCAGATTCTGTCCCTGATCAGGGTACATAAAAGAGGCGACCGGTGGGTGTTTCTCTCTCACACAGATGTTTCTTTCCCTCTCTTTCACCTTCCCTTCCCCTCTCTCTAAAAATAAATAAATAAAACCTTTTTAAAATAAAAATAAACAGCAAAACAAACAAGGTAAACAAAAACAGATTCATAGATATAGAGAACAAACTGATGGTTGCCAGAGGGGAATGGGGTAAGGGAATGGGTGAAAAAAGTAAAAGATAATAAGAGGTACAAACATCCAATTATAACATATATAAGTCACAGTGAAGTAAAGTATAGCACAGAGAATATAGTCAATAGTATTGTAATAATTTTTTTATGATGTCTTTTGTCTACAAACAAAATTTCCTATAGTCAAACTAGTCAGTTTTTCCTTTTTTATTTTGGATTTAGTATCCTATTTAAGAAAAAAAATTTTCTTAAACTCTTTTTACTCAAGATTATGATTATAAACATTATAATATCTTCTACATTATCATCTAAAACTTTAGTAGTTTTTGTTTTGTTTTTGCATTTAGCTCTTTAATACATCTGGAATTTATTTCTGTGAATTAATCATTTCCAGAGCTGAGATAAGGATGTGTATGTGTGTGTTTATATATGTATTCATAGACATACATATATATACACATATAATAGATATATATATACACACATATAAATAAATATAAATTAAATAGTCACTTTTGGCCAAATTATTTATTGACTTACCTTTAATTATTCAGTGACCTTTAAGTGCCTCTTTTAACATGACTTACACCCTCACATATATCTAAGGTCATTTCTGGAATCTAATGTTACTTATCTATTCCTACAGGTATTCTACTTTAAGTCTATCCTAAACCATAACTCATAGTTTACATAGAAGATTTTCTCTCATTTATTTTAAAAGTATTTCTTGGCTTTCCTATCCATATTCTTTCTTAGATAAATTTTAGAATCAGCTTGAGATGTTCCCCACCCAAAATTATACTGGCTTTTTATTTAGTATTCCAATAAAATCAGAATTATAAATGGAATTAAATGGTTATTAAATTATAATTAGATAAATAAAATTAAAACTACTAGAATTCTCTTTTTATATGATAAAGGAAATCAGACAGTAAAAAACTGGGCTTTAAGGATTGAAAATAACAAATAGGATAATGTGCTATAACAAGGAAAACAATATTTTTTCTTTGTTTTTCCCTCTTTTAAACTTCATTTTTATAAATGGCAATCAGAAAACCCAGACATAAAAGGAATAGTTATAAAGGTAATTTATGCCCCAAACAAAGATATCAAAGTCTTATGTGTCTTCTATTTAAATAGATAAACCCAGATTAAGCTAAAATCTCTTCATCCAAATTCCTGGAGAGAGCCAGAGCACGGTGTGTCCACAGGGGCCTGTTGTAACCACGTCACGGGGACGCGGTCCTGGGAGAGATCTGTTTCCAGAAGGGGAAGCTGGGCAGGCAACCCAATCGGAATCTGTATGTTTTGGTTTGGTTTATAAGGAAAAAATAACTTTGAGGTTTTCAAAATGGGTTCTTTCAATACAGCTTAACGGGGTTAGCAATTTTTTTTTCCTAGTGGTTGAAGACTATCGGGGTTAACTTTCATAGGACTGGGTTCCGAGATGATTCTTAGGGGAGTGTTTGCCTGATCTTGAGTATGTTCTCATCAGGCGTGCTACAGTTCTGCCTTTGTCCCGTTACCTTACAAAAGCTATTTCCTGCTTACCCATTAGAACATGTTTCCAAAAGCCTTAGTTATTTCATCAAAAAACTACCAAATATTTTTATTTTATAGCTTTGTGGATTTCTTTTAGTCAAATTCTACCTGTTTGAGTAAAATAATTAACCAACTTTTAATTTTTATTGTTTTAACATTTCTCCTACAAATAAAATATCTTAATTTTATGCATTAAAATAGACTTTAAATTTCTGAAATGCAGTTATTTTTATGTGCCACAATAACTAAAAATGTATTACTCCTTTCAACAGATTAGAGTCCAAAAAGTTATTACAACTGCATGGGATGTTTTTCAACCCCTTCTTTTTGGTTTGGTTGGATTGGAGGTATCTGTTGCATCTCTGAAATCAAACGCTATTGGTAAGAATGATTACAGGCGTGAAAAATGTAAGAGTTGGAAATATTTAAGAAAATTATGAATAATTTTTATTTTTATTTACAGTATGTCTTTGGATGCCACAAGGGCCTTCTTCAGACATTCACATTGAGACATTAACACACATTTGCTCTTCTTTCTCCTGTGTGTGCTCTTTGTTACCAAAGACAGACCATTATCTCCCCTCCCTGAGTGACCTGAGGAAGTGGAGATTGGCATTCTTTTCTGAGGAGAAATATTAGCTGCTATCAGCACCTTTTGAATACTTTTTTATTTACAGTGAAAGTTCAAAGTCTATGAGCTCAGAATTAAATATAATTTTATCGTATTTTCATGGTACCTCCACCATCAGATAATCTCTTGCACTTTACATCAAGGTCTCAATCATTTTGCATTTTTATGATTGTTATTTTTACTTAAAAAAAATAAAGGCAGAAAGAGGCAATAGCCTTAAAATGTTTTCAACACTTTTACAAATCATATCTCCAGACATGAAGAACCGCTTCTTCCCAAGGACTGTGTTACTTATGTTTGTTTTCACCTGTTCTAGGCATTTGTGTTGCTACTGTGAGTTTGGCAGTATTGGTTCGAATTTTTTCTACATTTTTACTGATGTCTTTTGCTGGTTTTAATGTTAAGGAGAAAATATTTATTGCTCTATCGTGGATGCCCAAAGCTACAGTCCAGGTAAGAACATATTAAGTATTCTAATAATTTTACTGTTGATTTTTTAAATTCTAAACAACAAATGTTTGCCCAATCACAAAATATGAGCTATTAGCCTTACTTGTAAAATGCTTGATTGATATAACTACTCATTAAAATTTATATAATCTTTTAAAATCTCAGTTTTATAATCAATTCTTCTGAAATTCAAAAGTATAATTTTTATGATAAATACTTCCTTAACTTATAAAAACATTTTTCTGTTTTCCCAAAATATAAAATAAGAACATATCTGAAAATTGGAATCTTTGCATTTTGCTGAATATTGTGATTTTGAAGTAGAGACACATTGATTCATTTTAAAATATATCTTTTTACCCCTTGCACCCACTCCACCATACATGAATGCACATATATTATTACTAATTACACACTTATTTTGTATGACTATTAGATTACTGACTGACTCTTCCCATTAAATCACAGGAAAAAGGTGTTACTACTTATTGTTAGACTCTTTCACCTGGAAGCATAATGTTTTGATTCCATGAGATTCTTTCTCCATTGTTATTCCAAAACAAAAGCTTCTGAGCTTCCATACAACAAAACTCTCTGTGTCGTGGTTAGAAAGCAGGCATCTGGGGCTGCACTACTTGTTTTGAATACCACATTACTTGCCTATGACCTTAGGTAAATTAGTTTGTAATCTCAGTGTCCAGTTTGTAGATTCCAAACTCCATTTCAGTTTTACTGTATCACACTGCCTCCCAAGGAGGAAGAACAAGAAGAAGATGATCATCAAAACCCTAGTGAACCATAAGAGTGTTTTGCATTGTCTTATTACAGCCAAGAACCAAGTGGCTGGTAAAAACAAATAAGCAACACGCCGCTTCAATAAAAACGTAAGGATCTGAGAGTAATGCAAGCACTCAAATATATACGTACATTTAAACAGGGGAAAGCTGAGATGACAAAACTACAAAGTCAGCCCCCAAATGTCTGCGTGCTGATATGTCACCATTGCACCCTTCCTCCAGATGCGCTTGCTGGGAAGAATGTCGAATTCGTGAATAACTCATGAAAACCCTTTGGCACTTTAAGTCATGCCTCTTTTATAACAGGCTAGTCCAGCTATTTTCAACATTTTTCATCTCGTGGCCCACATGAACTAATTACTAAAATTCTGTGGCACACCAAATATATACATATATTATATGTTTTGTGGATCTGACAAAAAACATAGGTGTAATTTTGATTCATTCACCCCAGACTGCTATTGTGTTGGCTGTTGTCATTTTTTAATATGACAATCTAAGGGAAAAGAGGTCAGTGCCCCTGACTAAGTAGTCAGGTATTGCATGTTTTAAAAATTCTCACAGCACGCCTATTGAAAATCACTTGTCTAATACTAGGTTTTGTTTATTTTAGCAGAGCCATTTGCTTTAATTAAATGTTAACTTCCTTGAATATTTTTCATTATGTTTCATCTTCCCTCGCCCACCCCCACCCCAATGCAGGCTGTATTAGGTCCTCTGGCACTAGAAGCTGCAAGGACCAGCGGACGAATGAACCTGGAGACGTATCCGAAGGATGTGATGACAATAGCATTTTTAGCCATCTTAATCACCGCTCCGAATGGAGCTCTAATGATTGACATCCTGGCGCCCAAATTACTGCACCGCCAAGTGATCCAAACAAAATAAAAACTGAAATTAACAAGATTAGAACTTCCTTAAGAGTTCATTTGTCATCAGCTGCCTGCTTTTTTTTAATGAATTATCTTACATGAGAGAAAAAAGGTACAAATACGTGAAGAATACATAGAACCAAGGATTTAATAAATATGTGATTTGACTACAGAGCTTTTCTATGATTTTTATTGCAAAGTTAATTTAGTAAAAACAATATAAAATAGAATGTCCTCTTAGCATTGGCACATTTCAAGAACAAAATTAATCTGTAAATACCCTAGGAAAGTTTAAAGTAATCCATCAGGCTACATTGCTGTCCTGATGCAAACTAAGTACCTCTCTCAGTTGCTTTAGGCTCAACTAACCCTCCAAACTTCAGGGGCCCTCGCTGACCACATCGTCATCATTTCCTGCCCCCTCCCCAATGGTTCCCCAACATTTCTGACCTGTATCAGCTCATCTCTCTCAAGTTTTCTTTTTCTTTCACTGACAACATATTACTTAAAAGTCTGTTGGCAACAATGAATATAAACTCCTATAAAGCAGTCTTCAGACGTGTACTATCCTCAAGAGGGAGTGTAATTTGGGCTACACAGTTCTTTTTGTCTGAGGGCAATTACTACAGAGGAACTTGGCCGCAGACAAACCTTCAACAGCGACCGTTGAAGCTGGCAGGGGAACGAGTGCCTCAGTCGTGCAGTGCGTAGACTACAGAGAACGCTACTGTCCACTCCTTGTGCCGTCTGGATCTATTGCTCCATATAATTTCACTGCATCTAGAAAAAGCTCCTCCAGAATTCTGGTTGGTTTCTTTTGGTGGGGAAATTTATGAGGGAACGTCAGTGGAATGAACTGCAGCCACTTAGCCTGGCAGCTGGTCTTGCACTGATCATCTCCCGCCTCTACTATCCAGATGCTGTCTGTTCTCGATTCCTGTCACCCTCAGCTCCATTCCTCACCCACTGAATGCTGGATGCCATGCTCAACCGTGGCTACTACACTTGTCGCTTTAAATCAAGCCATCAACACTGAACAAGAGGTTACTTAGAGATCCCCCAGTGGGTCGGTCACCTGGGTGCCTAATACATTCCTCTCTGATTCTGTTTTGTATTGGAATCGAATCGCAACCACTTTTTTAAAAAATTATCTTTATAATTTACCTTGTAAATGAAATTTTTACTGTAATTTAGTTTGGATTTATTTATTTGGAGGATAAGTTTTTAAATATCTACAATTTTTGCATCAGTGTAACTTCTTAGTGGATTTTTACTTTTATTATGGGATAAGTTGGAACATTTCGGGACTGATCTAGGAAAAATACATGGCCACGAGGCGGCGCTAGCACACAAGCTTTATTTGGGTAACACTTTGACAAGTCTGCACGCTGGGGAGGCCCGAACAGCAGGAGACTACCCAAAGGCAAAAGGCCTTGGAGGCCGCCGTCCGGAAGCGGAGGAGGCAAGGGAACTCCCGCGGATGAGAGCGGTTGGGTGTGGAGGGGGCTTCGGTAGGATGCCGTGCCACAGCACCGCAGGGCGTCTCCAGGTCAGAGAATTCCAAAGGGTAGCAGCAGCTTAGGATCTTTATCGCCTGAGGTTCATTTTATCTGTGGCAAGCAGATATTTGACACAGTTTTCACGTGTTATGTAAAGCAGGCAAGCTCTAAGTGGCTAAAAAATCTGCTTGTTTAGGCTATGTTTAAAACCATTGGGTGTGTAAAATTTTGGTTTGGTGCCAGCGGGCTGAGCTAATAGAGGTCTCAGTCTCCTGTGAATAAACGACTCAGGGCCCAATACACCAAAGGCCATCTTCGCCTTACAACATAACGTGCAGTGACTTTCTTCATCCTTTTTTTTTTTCCTCACCATTGTTTATTATTTATACTCATTTTTTAAGATTTGTTTTTACAGGATTATTCTGGTAAAGTTTCAGTTTATTGCAGTCTGCTATGTTACTACTTATTTATTATACAAACTGCTTTAGTAGAAACTTTATTTTTTGCTCCCATTTAACTAAATCTGCTCTCAGTAAGATCATCAATAACCTTCACCTTATCAAATCCAATTATTTTAAATTTTCTTGTTACATATACATATGTTTAATTTATATAGTTTCCAAATGAGATAACATACATGGAATTTAGTATCTTCCTTTCCTTTTGGTTTGCTTTCTCTCTCCTTTCTCCTCTCTTCTTTCATCCAAATCCCCATCTTTACTCTATTTACCCTCCCCAGACAAATGAGCTCATATTCATTAAAGTGTATCATCCCCATCTTTAACCGTGCTCATAAAGTTGTATGCAAACATATATACAGGCACACACACAATGACCCAAAGTAAGAGTGTAAAAATGAAGGTAGACACCAAAAAAGAAGGATTTATTTATAAAATATTGTGTTATGTATACTTAGATGTTCAAACTTCAGTCACTTTCAAAGTACTCTCTATTTGATGCAATACACCTATCGAGACGTTTTTCCACTGCTCAAAACAGTTTTTGAACTTGTCAATTTTGATGCCTTTTAGCGCTTCTGCCATTTTTTGTTTCACCTCTTCAATATCAGCAAAACATTTCCCTTCGAGAACATTTTTCATCTGGAGAAACAAACAAAAGTCACTCAGGGCAAGATCAGGTGAGTAGGAAGGGTGGAGAATGGAGGTGTTGCCATTTTGGATCAAAAACTGCTGAACACTCTGTGCTGTTTAGGTAGGTGTGATCGTAAATCACCCATCAAAATGGGCAAATGTGTTGAAAAAATCTGTCAAAAAAATTCACTGAAGCAGAACACAGCCTCTCACAACAACACCAGCTGGCACACTGATACAGATGGGTTCCTAGAGCACTCACCTAGCAGAGGAAGCCTGTGCTACAAGGGGCCCACCCTGCAGAAGATAATCCTTCTGGGGGGGGGGGGTTCTCCCTCTTATATACATACACACACACAGAGATGGGATTCAATATGCCGTAGTGCATCTTGTTTTTTTCACTACTGCATAGAAATATTGAGTCAACTAATACAACTCTAATTTGTATTTCCACTAAGATCAATGTTATAATTAAAAAATACACATATTCATAATGTATATAGGATTACTGTGACACAGAATATATATTTTTTCCCCAAATGTTACCAAATGAATTTCTAAAGAGACTGTAACAATTCATATTTCTCATCATTGGGGATGAAAAAAGGGATCTGTAATAAATATTACCAGAAGTTACTTTACAGGGTGATCTGAC
Organism: Micronycteris hirsuta; assembly: GCA_004026765.1. Taxonomy (NCBI): domain Eukaryota; kingdom Metazoa; phylum Chordata; class Mammalia; order Chiroptera; family Phyllostomidae; genus Micronycteris; species Micronycteris hirsuta. Next base: position 20,348 of record PVJI01021978.1, read on the forward strand.
CATAAATCCCTAACTAGGCAGGTCACGGTGGGTAGTCTCACCCCAGGCCGATAAACGGTTTCTCTTCACCTTAAACAAGCCCTGGCCACTGCTTCTGTGCTCACAGGTCACACCTCAGAAATGCCTCTTCCGCAGCTCCCTCTGAAACCGAACATTCTGAAGAGAGCGAACAACCTTGTCAACAACTGTCCTGTAATCCAACCCTCGACTTGCTTTCTGCTCATGCGTGTCATCTTCCCTACATTCCCTCCTTAATCCCAAATACAGAAGAGAAACTGCAAAACTGTCATGTTCCAGAGCTTTTAAGATCTTGCTTACCAGCATTTTTGTCAATGTGGCTCAGATAAACTCAAAAATTCTCTATAGGTTTGGACATTTCTTATATCCACACTATCCATTGAATACATACTGAACTTACTGTTCTGAACTTATTGTTCAGTATATATTATTATATATTACATAATACATATCCGTATGGTATCGGTGTTAACTCTTTGTAACCCACATTGAAATTTGCCCCATATTTATTACATATTACTGATATTTGACTTTGTTTCTCTTTTGTTGCATGTGTTACTTTTTGTCACATACAATATCTTGCCGTGTATAATGCGCACATTTTGCCCAAGTTTTTGAGGGAAAAATAAGAATGTGCGTTATAAATGGGTAGTACTACAAATACCTTGTATCTGTTCTTGCATTTAGTAATTATGTTACATATAATTTCTTATACCATAATATGCTCAAAAATAAATGTTAAAATTTCTTTCTAATACAAAAAAATAAGTATCTAAATATAAATAAATTAAAAATTGAACTAAAAAATTAAAACGAAGGGTTTTTGTCCTGAAAGTCTGGGCCAAAACCACAGGTGTGCATCATACATGGGGGCGCGTTATACACGGCAAAATATGGTGGATTTTCCCTGTCGCTTGTTTCCTATTCTCTTTCCTAGTACCATCTCCCTACTCTCTTTAAAACAATTTTTTTTAATTTTAAAAATCACTTTGTGTGTCACATCAAAGCCTTTAGTGCAAATTGGATTTTCAATATTTTCTCTTTGAATTGAAACACCGCATTTGTCAAATATTATAGTTCCATCTGTATCTTGAATCTCAATGCTCTTATCTCTTTTATTCTTGTTTAACGCAGTTATTAGTCCTATTGACTTGATTCCAATGGCTTTAGATATATGTGCTGCTACCTCATGAGTAAAATTCCCCTCAATAGTCTTTATTTTTGTACAATTTTCTAACTATTCTATAAGAATTTCAAGACAACTTAATCCAATTTTAAATGCTTTTTTGACTCTAATGTGAATTTTATTGATTTATACATTAATTTTAAGAGACATTTTTATGATTTTTTCATGCTATTAAATCTCAGTCAATTGCTTTTGGTAACTGATTTTTATAGTTGTTTTTTCTTATATGTCTTGTACATTTCTTGGTAAATTTATTTTAACATTATCATATTTTTCTTTTGCTATTGTGAATAAAGTATTTTTCCATTAGCATTTTAAAGTGCTTATTGCTATTAAAATGTGTATATTTATCTTGTTTCTAAATATCTTTAATTGTTTTTCCCAATCTCCATGGTTTCCTAGGTATATAATATCAACAAAAGTTTTCTATTCTTCTGTGTTTGTGATGATTATTTCATTTTTTTTTTTTAAAGATTTTATTTATTTATTTTCAGAGAGAGGAGAAGGGAGGGAGAAAGAGCAATGTATGGTTGCCTCTCACAAGGCCCTCATTGGGGGCCTGGCCCGCAACCCAGGCATGTGCCCCGACTGGGAATCGAACCGGGACCCTCTGGTTCCCAGCCCGCGCTCAATCCGCTGAGCTACACCAGCCGGGGTTTATTTCATTTTTTAACCTTGTCAATCACTCACTGAATCCTTCACGTTAAATTTAATATTAAATAATAACAGTTAACATTCTTGCTAGATTCTGGTTTTTATTTTAAAAGTTTATGACTTTCAAAACTTGTAGGCTTTTTATAATCTCCATTGTATTGTTTCCTTCGATTTCTATTTTACTCAAGAATCTTCATTATGAAAAACTGTTAAATCTTAGAAATAGCCCTTTTAGTATTGTTTGATATATTTTCTCTTTTTCATTAATTTATATAATTGGTTGTGCTGACAGAGTTACTGAGATTAAAACACTTGAATTTCTGGAAGACGATCCTCTTTTCCATTGTGCATTAGCCTCTGTTCGTTTGTGTGTTTTACAGTGCTGCATTTTTTTTTTTGCATCACATTTCTTTAATTATATTTTATTGATTATGTTTATTACAGTTGTCCTTTGCCCCCTCCATTCAGCATCCCACATAGCCTCAGGCAATTCCACCCACTTTGTTCACATCTATGGGCCATACATATAAGTTCTTTGGCTACTCCATTTCCTATATTGTACTTGACATCCCCATGGCTATTCTGTACCTACCTGTTTGTACTTCTTAATCCCCTCACCTCTTCACCCATTCCCCCAGCCATCTTCCCATCTGGCAATCATCAAAAGGCTCTCCGTATTCTCAATTCTATCTCTGTTCTTGTTTGCTTAATTTGTTTTTTAGATTCACTGTTGATAGATTTGTATTTTTTGCCATTTTATTGTTCATAGTTTTTATCTTTTTCTTAAATGAGTTCCTTTTGGTTTGGTGATGATGAACTCCTTTAGTTTTTTCTTGTCTAGGAAGCTTTTTCTCTGCCCTTCAAATCTAAATGATATCTTTGCTGGGTAGGGCAACTTTGGCCAGAGGCCCCTGCTTTTCATGACTTTGAATATTTCTTCCCAGCCCCTTCTAGCCTGCAAAGTTTCTTTTAAGAAATCAGCTGACAGTCTTGTGGGAACTTCCCTACAGGTAACTAACTTCTTTTCTCTTGCTGCTTTTTGTCTTTAACCTTTGGCATTTTAATTATGATGTGTCTTGGAGTGGGCCTCTTTGCATCCATCTTGTTTGGGACTCTTTGTGCTTCCTAGACTTGCGTGTCTATTTCCTTCACCAAGTTAGGGAAGCTTTCTTTCATTCATTTTTCAAATAGAAAAATTTCTTGCTCTTTCTCTTCTCTCTCTGGCATACCTGTAATGCTAATGTTGGACCTCTTTAAGTTGTCCCAGAGGCTACTTATACTATCCTCATTTTTTGGATTTTTGTCCCTTCTTGTTCTGATTGGAAAAATTGTTTTTTGCTTATGTTCCACATCATTGATTTGATTCTCAGCTTTATCCATTCTATTTTTGTTTCCCTATAAATTGTTCTTTATTTCAATTAGTATATCCTTCATTTCTGACTGGATCTTTTTTATGCTGTTGAGGTTCTCACTAAGTTCCTTGAGCATTCTTATGACTAGTGTTTTGAACTCTGCATCTGATGGATTGCTTGTCTCCATTTCCTTTAGCTCTTTTTCTAAAGTTTTGATCTGTTCTTTCATTTGGGCCATGTTTCTTGTCTCCTTGTTTTGGCAGCCTCCCTGTGTTTGTTTCTGTATGTTAGGTAGAGCTGCTTTGACTCATTGTCTTGGGAGTGTGCCTAATGTAGCAGGTGTCCTGTAGGGTCCAGTAGCACAGCCTCCTCTTTCACCTAAGCTGGGTACTCGAGGTGTACCCTTTGTGTGGGCTGAATACAGCCTCTTCTTGTAGTTGAGCCTCGGTTGTTGTTGGCAGGTCAGTTGAAGGGATTTACACAGGCCAATCAGCTGCAAGGATCGGCTGTGACCACTGACCTACCACCAACTTCCACCCTCTGTGGAGGATCAGCTGTGCAGGGGCAGGGTGATGGTGCTCCAGTGTGGTCTGTAGCTGTCCACGGGGTGTGCAGGCCCTGGAGTTTGGTGCAGAACAAGGTCAGCCCCAACCTGTGTTCTGCCTGGGGCCACTCTGCCTGAGCTGTAAAGAAACCTGAGATGACTGCTGCTTGTGTTGGGCTTGGAGATTCCCAGACAAAGCCAAGCTGTGACTCTAGGATGACTGCTGCTATTGTCCTGTTGGGGCTCACTATGGCCAACCATTGCTTGTTTGAAAGGATTTAGAAAGTTGTTTAGCATGAGCCAAGACCAGCAATTCATTTGGAAAAGCAGCTTGGGTGGATCCATAAATTGGGTGATGTAGTCTCCGGGAATCTCCAGTGCTGGTCAGTGTTATCCACGTTGATGGAGTCTCAGATAAGACACCAGCTTGCTGACTCTGTGGGGGGAGGGTTTAGAAAAAGGGACAATGGCCTCTGCTCAGCTTTATGCCAGACACTTCAGTTTCTTCCTGTATACCACTGGTGCCTTCCGAGTTGCTACCCCAAGTGCTGGATCTCAGAGGGAGTGAGTCTGAGTAGGTGAGTCCCTGTGTGGGTTCTTTAAGAGGAACTGCTTGGGGCTCCGGCAGTTTCTTCCACTGACTCAATCCCTGCTAGTTTTTGCACCCAGAAGTTGCGGGGACTTATCTTCCTGACACTGGAACTCTGGACTAGGGGCCTGGTGCGGGGCTGGGACTCCTCGCTCCTGAGATATCCCTCCCGAATATTTACCCACCCCGTATGTGTGAGGGACCAGCCTGTTCTACATCTGTGCTCCTCCTACCAGTCTAGGTGAATGTGTTTTCTTTAATTCCACAGTTGTCAGATTTCCATTAAACTTGATTTCTGATGATTCTGAGTGACAGTTGTTCTATATTTTAGTTGTAATTTCGATGTGGTTGTACAAAGAGGCAAGCCATGTCTGCCTATGCTGCCATCTTGACTAGAAGTTGCTACATTCTTGTTTAGTATTTTCATCCATATATATGTGACATCGGTCTATGGATTTTTTTGTCTTTTGTTTTTCAACTATTCATACTAATGTTATACACGCTAAATGAAATTAATTGGGGGGTTTTCCCTTTAAAAACAATTGAGATTGTTTAAATAACATTGGAATCATCTTTCTTGCAACCATAGCACTTTTTTAATTATGAATTTTTTTTTAAAAGTCACTTTTCCATTCTTATTTGATACCATTCCATTAACATTTAAATTTCACCTTGGGATACTTTCCATCATTTATGTTTTCTTGGGAAATTATACATTTCCTCTAGATTTTCCAGTGTGTTGTTATACAGTTTCACACAGTATTTTAAAGTGAACACATTTCTATTTTCGTCTTACTTCACTTCTAGGCTGAATTCAAACATAGTTGAAAACTCTGTACTTCTAAGTTTTGAGCTTCTTAAATTTGTTGAATGGGTGTTATTGATTCCTATCTTTAGTGTGATAATGTAGAGGAATACATGGTGAATACTAATGGAAAATTACAAGAAATTAAAAAATTTAGTGAATTGTTAACATTTTTATTTTCACACTAGTACAGTGTTCATCTCTGTAATTATGCAATTTATTAACCTCTTCCCCTTTTCTATATTATTTTGGAAAATTACACCCTTATAATAGAGATCAGGAATTTGTTGATATTGTGGCTGACCTATTTGACAACAGTGCTCTATGAGAACAGAATCACAGGTATACTCTTTTTTATAAGCAAAGAATCAAGCACTTAAACCAAGGAAGAGTCAGAGAATGATATCTTCTGACCAAAAGACATAGATATGCCTGTCTAACAGATTTGCAATGTTCTTCAAGACTGTAACTAATATAAAACTGCATAATACAATTGCTAATAACTAATATGGACTGTCTACTTTTTATATGAAAATAATGATTGCTATACATGATTTTACAAAACTGGAGCAAAAGATAAAAGTAGATTGTGTGAATATGATGAAAGGAAATGAGCTTCCAGTAAAAGACTTTTATG
>PVJI01021979.1:0-26159 GCA_004026765.1 Micronycteris hirsuta
GGGGGGGGGGTGCGCGCAGAGCAGTATAGCATTGCCACATCCAGACCCTGGAGAACAGCAGCCCCAGGGCACCCAGGCCAGGCTGCTGGGGAGGGAGTTGGAGACGTGGCTGTCAGCGCACCTGGGGCAGCGGGGGACGGGCGAGGGCTGGTCGGACCTGAGCCGGCCCTGTTCACTCTGCCCCTCACTCTGGTGCGAAGCTGGGGACTAGGCCGGTGCTGGCTGTCTGCCCTGCCTTGTTCAGAAGGTGGCAGTGCAAGGAAAGGGGACCTCTAGCCAAGCCGAGCCCTGTTCATGTGGGATTCAGATGCAAGCTTCACAGAGCGGGTCAGACGCCAACTGCAGAAGAGCCCAACCCACTCGGGGCCAAGCGCCAGAGGCCAGGAAGACCCTGACCTCCCCCCCACTTTGAATGCCGACTGCCTGAGAGAGGGGGAAGCACTGCCTACCCGTTCAGGGGACAGGGAGGTGGCTTCCAGGTCGGTGGCCAGGTGTTCGGACAGGCGTGCCCCTGCTGTAGAAGGCTCCCCGGGAGCCATGCAGCTGGGAAGGGCCGGCGCCAAGAACTACAGAGGTGGCTCAGCGTCCTGGAGGCGTGTGTGCGGGACCCCAGACCCCACCGCCTGGCGGTGTGACCCAGCACACCACTTAGCTGTCAGGTGGGCATCACGGCCCCTCACGCACAGGTAGCTGGTGCGGGGACACTTGTGCGGAGCAGAAGCCCAGTGAAGAGCCAGCCTCAGCGCCACACCGCCCCAGCCCCCAGGCCTCACGGATGGCTCGGCCCAGGTCACTGCGGGGACAGCACCATCCCTGTCCCTCAGGACCTGCATCTGCCTTCCCGGCTCAGCCCCGGGGCCGGAACAGCAGGACAGCGGCCGGCCTCGGCCTCTGCCGCAGTGAAGGAGCTGCTCTCACCCCCAGGTCAGCTCCTGAGGGCTGCGCCGGGTTCGGCAGCGCTTGGGTCCAGCACTGGTCCAGGGCTGTGTCCTGGTGAGGAATGGTCAGCTCACAGCTGGCCTCTTGGTTCTGCTCCTTGAGGCGCTCTTGGGAAATGAACCCCAAGTTCTTTCAGCGAGGGGGGTGGAAGGGGGACAGGGGTCCTGAGGAAGCACCACAAAGGAACAGAACAACAGCAGCTTCCCAAGCAAACCCAGCCACCCTAACAGCGGAGGGCCTCGTCCCCACACTGCCCCGCACAGTCCCTGGGGGAATCTGAGCCGCTGGGACCCAGGCCCCGGAGTGGAGCACAGCCAGCGGCACAGAGAGACAGACAGGAGTCCCTGCTCCCTGCGTGGACCTGAGAACCCGGCCTCACAGAGGACAGAGAGGCTGCAAAGCAGGACGCAGCCAGGCCAGGCCTCAGGCTGGGTCTGATGTCCTGGCCACCTGCCTGCCGGGGCCAAGGGGGAGAGTGGACATTCACAGTCCTCAGCCCTGAGCAGAGTCCCTCTTTGTCCCACCCACTGAAGGGTGGGCCAGGGGAGGCCATGGGACCAGGGCTCCGCTCCCATCAGTCGCACTGGCCTCGTGGACCCTGGATTAGAGGCCAGTGTGGAAGCGCAGCCCGGGCAGTGGAGGGCAGCAGCCCAGGAGGGAGAGGTGGGAGGCACCGAGGAGCCTGCAGCGCAGGCCTTTGCTCTGCCTCAGAGACTCCGCCCCTCCGCCCTGGCCTCCCAGGTCCTGAGCCCCCGGCCCCCTCTCCCTGCGTCTTCCGCCAGGAAGTTCTGCTGACTCTTCTCTCCCCGGACATGTCATCAGAGCCCTGGTCTCGTGACTCTGCCTCCCGCGGAAAAGCCAGCACTTTGGTGTGCGGTTATTTCAAGGTTGAATTCTTGCAGTGAAATTGATCTTCACAACCTCGAGCCACAGATCAGCTCGGGATGGCTGAGAACCGAGACGAGGGACAAGCAGAGGCCAACCGCCAGCCCCACTGCTAAAGGAAGCCACCTCTGCAGCTGGCTGGCCGGTTGGCCACCCCCGGGGCTTCTCCACATGCAAAAAAGGTTCCCCTGTCCATGGTCCGTCCTTAGGTTTGCACCTGGCCTTCCCACGCACGGACTAGAAATCTTAACTTGCTGATGACATGACTATTTAAGACCGGGGACCTGTGGCCCCAGAACACCTGTACCTGGGGCTGCTGTAACAGAGTACTTGGTGGCTTAAAACAACAGAAATGGATTCTCCCTCCCGCAGTTCTGGAGGCCAGAGGTACACATCACAGGTGAGGGCAGGTTGGTCCCCTCTGGAGGCTCCGAGGGAGAACCCGGGCCGGCTCCCTTCCCTCCTGGGGCCACCAACAGTCTCTGGCGTTTCTTGGCTGGGAGATGATCCCTCTGATCTCTGTCCCTATCACCACATGGACACCCTCTCTGTGTGGGTCTCCTCAGACATGGCAAGAAGCCGCCTCCACTCTGCACAGCCTCCCGCGGGCCAGCTCAGCCCTGGCTCTGCTCTGGGGTCTGGAGTCGCAGACCGTGGGGTCGCAGGCGGGCCAACGTGGCTGGCCACGGGACCGGGGCTCCCGTGCAGGAAGGGCTTCTGAATCCACTGCCCGTCCACCGGCCTCCAGGGCGGAGACCCCCACTGTGCTCCGGCCACACCAGACCCCGACCCGCCTGGGCTGCGTCCCGAGGCAGGCCAGCAGCTGCTGCCCTCCCTCTCCCCACCTCGCTCCCTCTCTGCAGGGGTCTCCGCACACGGCCCTGACAATGGAACAGGCCAAGTTCAGGTTGTTGAGGGTCGGAGCTGCCCACACCTGGATCCTGCACACTGGGAGGGGAAAAGGTCCTTAAAGAGACATAATGGTTGTTTTCCCCGACCTCTTAGAACCCGAGGCAGCAATTTTCAAAGGTGCCTTAATTTATTTCTAAACAGCGACAAACATAACATTAAATCATTATCAGACTCAGAAAGCAATGGAGCTAATCTGGCTTTCATTTGACTCCGTTTAGTTAAAAGTGGCTTTCAATGGGAGGGGCGGAGGAAGAGCAGGAGGAGAAACCATCACAGCACTAAAAAATGGTCCTGATGGAGATGGTGCGCCTCCCGGGAAGCAGGTGGGCCTGCCGGTGAGCAGCAGGGGTGCCCGGCGGCTTTCTCCTGGAAACGGCCAGGCCGCAGGCTCGGAGCGCGCACACACGGGCAGGCCAGCTGCACCCAGGGGCTGGCACTGGCCTCGGAAGTAAAACGGAAAAGCTGGTCCAGGTCCCGGGCATCGGCTGCGCCCGCCTCGGACTCATAAAGGAAGAGAGAGCACAGAGAACATGACCTGGGCCGTGGGCCCCGGCAGAAATTTGTCATTAAAAATGTCCTTTGTGAGAGAAGAGAGGGAGGCAACGGCTCCGAACGGCAGAAAGTTTTGAAAAGCACCAGCCCCCATCTCGCGCCCGACCCCCACTCCGTGGAGGGGCTTCCAGTCCTCACCTGCACCCAAGCCAGAGCTCTGTCCCAGCGTGGGGAGAAGGCACAGAGGGAAAGAATGCGTGTGCAGAAAACTGCTTCCCAGCACCCCTCCGGGGGCTGTGCAGAGGCGTGTCCCCAGCAGCTACAGCCCATCTCGCAGGGGCACTGTTAGGACCGTGTGGCCAGCTGTTCACAGTCCCCCGCCCCCAGCGAAAGTCCCAGGAGCTCCCACATCAGGCTTTGTGCCCAGACTGCGGGACGGAAGCTACTGCGGCCCCCACACACTGCACTCTGGACAGCTGACCTCGTGGTGGCTCCGCCTCTGGAAGCACCTGGAAGTGGGGGGAAGTGGAGAGGAAGGGTCCCATGCTCCCTCCCCCAGGGCCCCCCCCTCCCCACTTCCTGCTCCGCCCACCCTGCTGGCCAGGGCAGCCCGGGAAGGCCGCCCAGCCTCCCTTCCTTCACAAGCACCCAGGCTGCCCCACTGACTTTTCAAAGGTGAGGGCCCAGGAGCCTACTTCTGGGCAGGGTGTGACAAGCACCTCAGGGTGACCCCTCAGAGCGAAGCTGGGGAGCATTCTCAGTTCTGCCCATGCCCAGTATGAAGCCGGCGTGGAAGGTGGGGCCAAAGGGAAGGGAGCCTCACAGGATAGGGTGTGGCCAATGCAGTAAATGATGGGAGTGAAGGATCTTTAAGGAGGAGCGACCCCCATAAAGAGCCCCCAAATGAGGGGCATGACACCTTTCAGGAGCAGGACAGAAGGGCCATCTCCTTTCCCGCAATCTCAAGGAGCCACCCTTCACCTCTGACCCATGGTGTGTCTGCCCTGGGACCTTCTCTCCTCCCACCCACCGTGACCTCCCGCTGACCTGCTGACCCCGGGAACGGGGTGCCCAGCCTCTGGTCTCTCTCACCTAGTCCGCCTGCCGCCCGAGCCGCCCTCACGCATCCGGGCACGGAGGAACTGAAAACCACTACCAGAGCCAAGCTGGGCAGGCACCACTGTGCGCTGAGGCTGCCCGGATGATCGTTGCTTCTGAGCAAATCGGAGCCCCGGGCATCGCTCCTGATGGCAGGAGCCCTCCTTGGCTCACGGCACCAAGACCCATGCCGCAGGCCTCCTTCCACGGCTGGTCTGGTGCCCCCCACGTCTGAAGGCTGACTACCCCCAACCCCCGCTGCGACCCTGGCCTTCCCACTACCAGAGCTCAGGCTCTGCCCCGTCCCCGAACTGCAGGAGGTTTTCAGTTACAAGGACTCAATCACCACATCCTATCGAGCCCCTCTCCCCGGCTGCTTCCGGTCGGCTCCCGGCTCCACCAGCAAGACCGCGGCCAAGACCACTGCGTGTCCCCAACCTGCTCTCACCCTGCTTGGCAACACCGATCACCACGTTGCCTGGACACAGGACCACCAGAAAGGGCGACACTTCCCAGACCCCTTGCAGCCAGCCTGGGCTGGGCACTTAGGTTCTGGGCCAAGAATGCCCATCCGAACCCCGGAACCCACTCCTGGGTGACCCGACAGCGGGAGGGGGCCCTTGTGGATGGGGTTAGGGTGAGGATCGAGATGAAGCAGTCGCTGTGGATTTTCCAGGTGGGGCCAGAATCAGGAGATGTGACCACAGAGCAGATCAGAGTCACCCTCCCACCCTCTGTCCCCGCCCCGGCCACCTGACTGTCCCTCAGCAGCACTGTCCTCAAGGGAAACCAGGCTTATGCTGCGGGCAGAAAACCTGAAATGGTGAAGATGGCTGAAAACACTCGAAGAAACTGTCAAAAGAGAAAATGTGTACAAATTTACTATTTCGTAGTAATTTTTTAAAAAGATGTGAAGTATTTCCGGTATAAAATATCATATAGCAAATACTGTTTGTACAAAACCCAGTAGGAAAACAGCTTTATCATTTAAGACAATTCATAGGAAACATTCTGCTAAAAGCAGAGGAAAATGTCCTGGGCAGTGACTGCCCCGTGCCACCGCAGGCGCCCGTCCTCGCCGAAGACCCGGGGCGGCAGCGCCACCGAGTCAGGCTGCGGCCCGGCACCGGGAGGGCCGTGCCGCCGCACCGTGAGGCCGCCCGTCTACTGGTAGACGACCCTCACACAGAAGGTCTCCTCATTTTTGTCCTCGTGGTCGTTGATGTGGATCAGGATCTCCTCCGCCCCGGCCCTCCGCCTGGGCACGAACTGCAGGTCAATGGTGTAGGTCTCTCCGCCCTCGACCTGGGGACAAACGCCGCAGTGGGCACCCGGCCCAGCTGCCCCTCCAGCCACCTCCACCCACCGCACATCTGCTCCAGCACAGCGGGTCACAGGGGCCCACCGCGGACCTGAAGCCTGGGCCTGCCTCAGTCCTGGGGCGGCTGCGAGCCGGGCCGCCTGAGGCCCACACTCCTGTGGAACCCCCACACGGCCGCCTTCCTGTGATCTGCCGTACTTTCCTTAGAATGTTCGTGACGGGTCCGAGTAAATTATGGGCAGTTCTGGGCAAAACGACGAAGAAACCACAAGGAAGGCTGGTTGCCAGGTCCCCAGGCCCCCGAAACGGTGCCTAGACACGGGGCCTCAGACACAAAGGCAGGAGCTCAACAGACGGCATCTGTCCGTCTGTCCGTCCCTGTCAGGCACCACGTCAGAGTGCAGGAGGCCCAGCTCGCCCCCGGACTCTGTGAGGACGGCCGTGTTAGATGGGACTGTTCCTGGGCGTGGTGCCAACCACCCACCTCGGGGCTCCACGAAGCAGCAGAGACTCAGGGTGGCCCCACCCCACCCAGCGCAGCGCCCCCACCTGGAAGGTGTCCTCCTTAAACCGCAGCAGGCCAGGGTGGTCGCTGTGCAGCTGGTAGGTCCGGCGGAAGGGGTAGGGGTTGGTGTAGGTGATCTGCTTGTGGGCGCCCTTGCCCTGCCCAGTGGCCATGGTGATCTCGAAGGCCTGCGGGGGGACAGCGGTCAGCAGGGTTCGTGCGTAGGCCCCACCAGCGGGGCGTCCCCATGAACGGGACAGGCAAGCCCTCTGAGCCCCCTGCACAGGAGCAGCCCTGCCCCCACCCTGGCCAGAAGGACCCAGCGGGACCGGGGGACCAGCAGGGACACACCACCCGCACCACAGGGCCCACACATGCCGCCCCCCAGACCTTGGAAATGAGAGGCGGGCGGCAGGAGAGGCACAGGAGCCACGAGGCCACCAGCTGGTGGTGGTCCACGTCGACCACGTTGAGATGGACGAAGCGACCGCCTGCCTGGCGGGGCCGCACGCTCACATGCAGATCCTGCACGCCGTGAGGCAGCAGCGTGAAGACCCCTCTGGGGTCTGTCTGCAAGGGCGACGGAGGGAAGCACGTGGGCGAGGGACTGAGAGGGCCTGCTGGGCGGGGCGGGGGGTCACCCACTCGGAGGCCACAGGGCCAAGTCAAGGTGCCAGGCCTGAAGCCAGACCCAACCCCCCGTCAGGGCTGGTGCCACACAGTGTGACAGTGGACACACCAGCTGCGTCCGAGAGGCCATCTGTGCTGCGCGAGGCCCTCCAGGCAGCGGTGACCCCTGCAACTTGAGCCAGCCCTGGAGCTGGCCGCCAGCCTCCCGTGCGCGTGTGCAGCTGTGGCTGCCCTGACCCCAGAGCCACTATCGAGAGTCACCCCTGTGACTCTAAGCCTCAGCCTGTGGGGCTCACGCGTCCCTCATCCCACGACAGCACATCCGGTGAGGGGTCTGAGTGCAGACGCTCCGAAGACCACCGTGGTCTTGATGGCGCTGCAAGCCGGTCCTCGGGACCACCCACCGAGCAGAAGCCCCACACCCACCCTGCCCCAGCAGTCCCTGGGGGCGGTGAGGACGGGCAGAGGCCATACCGTCAGCTCCTGGGGGTGCGAGGTGAAGGCTCTCACGTTCCTGACCGCCTGCGTGCCCCGGAGGACCAGGGAAAGGTGGGTCCGCTGGCCCGTGATGCAGGCGACGTCCACGCGCTGCAGGGAGTGCAGGTGCACCTGCCAGATCTGGGCGGGCGTGGCCAGCCAGCGGTCCCTGCCAGGGACAGAGGCCAGGCGGCCGCTGAGAAGGTGGCCCAGAGGACAGGCCGGGGCACGGCCTCTATCACCCCGGCAGCCCCCCTCCTGAGTGAGAGGCTCCTGGCCGGACTGCAGCCGAGGCCCCACTTGGACCGCACGGGGACACTGAGAATGAGGGACAGTGTGGGCTTTGGAAGTCCTCAGGGGGTGGGAGACAGAGCTCACCAGGGACGGGCAGGGGCAGGGTTCCCACAGCTGCTGAGGGCAGAGGCCTGCCTCCACGCCCTCCCTCCCGGGGAGGGGCCGGGACCCCGCCCCACCGCCTCACACTCAGCAAGCAGACCCGGCGGCAGGGACAGCAGCGGGTCTGGGCACTGGGCCTGCCGCCCCTCGGGCCCTCAGTGCCGCCCTGGGCGGCGAGCACCCTCGGCCAGGCCCCTGCCAGCCCGTCCCGAGCTGCGCAAGACCCAGCACTGGCCCGCTTCCGACGCCCCGCCTGCCTCCCGCCGCAGCGGGCCGCTGGTCGGCGCGCTCACCTGTAAATGGCGACGAAAAAGTCCTTGGTCTCTGGGCTCGGGCCACTCGCCACCTTCAGGAACACGTCCCTTGGCTCCCCGGGGCCCTGCCGGACGACGGGGCGTCACAGGAGCACCACCCCCCAACCTGACCCAGCCCCCAAGCCCCACAAAGCCACAGCAGGTGTGAGCCAGACCCCGACGCGCTGCTGACCATCTGTCCCATCCAGAATTCACTACTTTTTTCACCGCAAGACAAAACCACTGACGTCTTGGTTTTACACGGGGTTCAACAGCTCTGTTCTGCAGGAGACTGTGTCCGGCGCCCTAGTGGTCACCCACAATCATGGCCATTACTCTGCACACGGTAGCAATTAATAAATGCCCTGACCACTCACACTGCATTCCCTCAGCCCTGGATAATCAAGGGGCTGGTCCGCTGGCAGAAAACATGAAAGCTCATTCACGAAGCTCCCGCAAGGGTGGCAACTCGCCCTCAGCACCTTGGCAAGAAGCCACGTCACCAAGCACAGACCAGGCGGCCACAGCCAGGGCACGGGCAGTGGCGGGGTGCGGGGAGGGATGGAGCTGACCGGACTTACCGCCTTCTGGGTCTCACAGATGACGCTCGGGTCACTACAGCGGACGTGGACCGGGGGCTCCTCGCCAGGCATTCCCACGGGAGCACCTGGAGCAGAAAACACCAGAACAAACACCTTTTCCCGAGAGGCCTGGGCAGCGCAGGTGCTGAGGACGGGGGCACGCCACACTACCCGCCCACGCCTGCCCGGGCGCGGGGCTTCGTGCCCAGCCGCCCCCCGGGGACCCGTCCGAAGGCGGTGGCCAAGAGTAAGAACACGTGCCAGGAGCAAGGTGCCGGCGTGAGGCTTCACTGAGCTCTGCAGGCACCAGGCAGAAGGCAGTGACCGGCGGGGGAGGGAGGGACGGTCCCCAGGCACGCCCCCAGGGCTGTGGATCCCCAGAGGGTGTGGTCAGCCTGCCCAGGGTGCACTCCGTCAGCTCAGAGGAGGGGAGGAGGTGGCTGCTCCAAGGGACAGAGGCTGGAGGCAGAACTACAGACTTGCCGGCGTCGCTGGAGTCAGAGCACCCAGGGCAACACGATGATGCCATTTGTCACCCTTGGAGGGAACCCCGTCCCATCTGTGGAAGCCACACAGCACCGGCCGCAGAGCCCGGGGGACCTGCCTGGAAGCGTGTGCCAGGGAGGCAGGCGGATGGCCTTCTTCAGGAAGGTGAGCTCGGGGTGGTAGAAGCGGAAGACCTGGTCCACAGCGTGCGGCTGGGGCTGCACCGTCAGGCGGAGCACGGCGAGGGGCCTGCCGCCGGCCCGGAACAGCACCTTCGGGGGGCGGGGGGCCCAACATCAGGACACGCTGGGCCGGCAGGCAGCTGCGTGTCCCGGGCCCCCTTCCACAGACACGGGTGGGGTCTCCGCGGTCCTCGCAGCCCCACGAGGTGACACTGGTGCGGTCAGAGACGGGCACAGTCTGCACTACAGCGCACGTCAGGCCAGGCCCTCCGGGAGGAACTCAACAAACTCTGCGTGTGTAACGGCAAAGGCTGGAGATGGGCAGACACCACCGCTGGGGACGGCCGCACACGCGGGGGACGCCCACCGCCCGACAGGGCTCTGGCGGCAGAGAGAACGAGGAGGCGCTGTGCGCTCTCCGCCACAGCCCGGGGGCCACGTGCGCGCACAGGGAAGGGGACAGGAAGGAAGCAGGTTTTCCACACAGATCCACACAGAGCCCACTCTACAGCTCGATTTTGGACTCCTGGGAATCTGTTTAATTAACTTAAAAACTGAATTATTTTCAAAGGATCGCTATAAACTGAGAACAAATGAAACGCCGCGACCGAGTCACACGCCGAGTCTGTGACATAACTACCCGGAAGAGAACTCCGGAAGTCAGTCTGAACACAGGACAGAAAGATGCATCCGGGGACCCCGGCCTGCCTTGTCCGCGGTGGGCGCTGACATTCTGAAACACACACGTGCCCAGACACCAGCCCGCGGGGCCAGCAGCGACGGGGCCACGGGGCTGACCAGCGTGGGCAGCAGGTCGGTCATGCTCACGGGACGGAGCACACAGGTAGCTGCACTGAAGATGCCGAAGCCGGGTTTCTCACCTGCAGGACAGGAAAGGGCCGCCGCAGAGGCCCGAGACACTGCCCCGCCCTGGGGGCCGGTGAGCCCCCCCCCCAGACCTCCAGACGGTGGTACCGGCAGGGGCTCCGCAGCTCGCTCTGCCAACACGCCCAGCGGCGATGAGCACCCAGCACCCAGCTCTGGTTTCTAAATCCCGTCGGACGCTCAGACACGCGCTGGTTCCAGAGACGGAGCTGGGGCAGCGCGGGACGGCTCTGGAAGCCCAGGAGGACGGAGGCGCGCACGGAATGACAGGGACGCGCCCCAGCACTCCGGGGCTGGCTGGGAGCAGCCGTCACTGGCCCGTCGGGGACAATGCGAGCAGTAAAACCAGTGACGACAGCAGCAAGTTGTGACCCACTGACCAGAACGGGAATTCACGCCCACCAGCTGTAAAAATGCACGGAATGAGTCCATGGGACGAGGGCGAAGCCGTCTCGATCAGAACGCCGGCGACCGCACAGCGTGGGAGGGACGGCGAGACCCGAAAGCACCAGCCGCAACCCCACGCTCGCCACCCACTGCGGCACGGCCCTCCGTGGGCACTAAAGCCGCGGCCGTGTGTGTGACGCGCAGCACGGTATTTACATAAAGCCCTCGTTCATCACTTTCTAATGATCAAGTACAAGATCCATCACAGATCATTTCGCAGAGCAGGAGCCGGTGTTAACTAAGGAAGGGGTGCGTCCCCACCCAGCACCAGACACCCCGCACCGCGGCCCTCCCGTCGGAGGTCCTGAGGACGAACAGCAAAACCGCGGCCTTCCTGCCCGCAACGCCTGAGCCAAAGGCCATGGCCAGCCAACGCTGGACAGGCCTAAACACAGGGACACTCCATGTGGAAAGGGCTTGCACGCTTCGGTCCCACGGCCACGAGGGGAGGACGGCGTGGCCGGGCGCCAGCAGGAAGAGGCCCCGTGGACATGGGGGCATTCGCGGTCCGACAGGCCATCTGTGACATGCACCCAGGGCCTGACGAGCAGGGTCAGGGGCAGTTTCCTGACTTGCAGGGTTCCATGGCGGCTGCGGCCCAGACAGCCCTCACTTTCGGGACACACGAGCTCTAAGTCTCACGGGGCAAAGGCGCCCCCTCAGGTTGTTCGGGGACAGTACGGAGAGAAGGAGAAGGCGGCCACGAGCAACCGGGGAATCAAGTAAAGGAGGGGATTCTTTGCACTGTTCTCGCAACTTTTCTCTAGCTGACAGTGTTTCAAAATAAAAAGTTTATGAGGGGGAGGGGAGGGGAGAAAATGCAGACAACTGTAATTTAAAAAAAAAAGTTTAAAAGGAAAGGCACAGGAGCTAACTTAAAAGGTCCGGCAGTGGCCCGAGAGGGACAGTTTCGGCACCAGTGCCTCATGGACGAGAACACCAGCAAACACAGACCGAGTCCACGCTGAGACACCCAACCGCCGGCCGCGGTGAGGGCCAGGCCGCCTCCTGCTTTGCTACGAATCAGTGAGCAAAGCGCGGGAGCCCGAGGGCAGCCCCGACTGCCTGGCGCAGAGCACGCATCGGGCGACCGGAGTGCGGCGGGCAGGCGGCTGCAGGGGTCACAGCTGAGAAGTGCGGAGCCCACGGTCTCGCCCTGACAGCAGGACGGCCACGCCTCGTGGCTGGTCACGCCACGCCACCATCACCCACCGGCCCCCAGGGCCCCTGCAGGTGCCCAGAGACAGAGCACAAGGACAGGGGGCGCTGGGACCCTCGGGCTGCAAACAGCGAGTGGCCAGGGTGATGTCCGCACACAGATGCCCACAGGCAGCCACAGAAGCGTCTGGCTGACGCCATCAGTGCCCGCTGCAGACGTGGACGTCCACCTCGGAGCACTCTGCCCCCACCCTTGGCCCCTTCCCTCAGGAGGAACAAGAAGGGCAGAGGGGCCGGGCCCTGCGGCCCAGGTCACATTGGGTCATGGCCCACTGGGTCACAGGTCTGGGTTCTGCCCCTCACCTTGGCGTGTCTGGTGGGCATCGTGCTGGGCTTCCCAGGCGATCCAGGCTCCGGGTCCTTCTCAGGTCCCAGGTCAGCAGAGGCCTGTGGGAAACCAGTCAGTATCTGTGGGTCATGGACAGGTCACGGACAGGTCCTGGAGCGCCAGGGTCACTTTCCACCTGCAGGCACTCCGTCTGCAGGAGCAGCAGCCACTGGGGTCTCCCTGACACCCACAGTGACACTCTAGGTGGCGATGGCTATGACCAGCCTCATGGCCCCAAAGAGGCTGCGGAGGCTCCATGAGTGGGGCAGGGAGGAATCCCTTTGCTCCCCGCTCTGCCTGGAACCAGAAGCTAGGCATCCTCACCACTGTGCTGGCTCCTCAGGACACTAAAGGAGTGACCGTTATCCCACAGAACTGACCTCAAGGGTCAACTGCCCAAACAAGAAACACACATGGGTGATGCGCTGTTGGGATCCTGGCATCAGCAAGACCATAGCACTGCGCATGTGCAACAACCCTGTAGCAAGCCATGCAACCTTCAAGGGAAGCTGCATCAGCTAACCAGCACTGCGCATGTGCAACAGCCCTGTCGCCAATAAGCTCCCCGTTGCCCATAAAAGGCATATAGTCCCTAGAGCAAGAGGACCAATCAGTAAGACCCACGACTCCACCGAGCTTCTCCAGCAACACCCCCCAGCCAACCAGTATATATACCCGCGATCCTTAAATAAAATTTGCAGCTTGATCAGAATCTTGTCTTGCTGCCATTCTTCGCGTCTCCTGTCCCTCTCACTCCTTCACTAACAGGTCTACCCCAGTTGACTGCCCTGCTGGTCGGGGCAATGCGCCCTCCCCATCATGAACATGTGCATGCAAATGCATGCACACACATGCACACGTGAGAACAGGTGGGGGGGGCCCGAAGTCTCATCAGTGCACTGCCACTCAGAGGCTCCTCAAATGCCCACAGCCCAGTGGGATCCCCAGGTGCCTGATGCCCAGCCCCTCCCTCCCCACCTGCGCCACGGAGAAGGTCTGGTACTTGAAGGGGATGTGGGCGGTCTCCCGGGGGCGCAGGAAGAGCTGGGGGGCGAGGCTGCCCCGCAGGCGGAACATGTCCTCCTCCACGGGCGTGTGCAGGCAGGCCGCGTCCTTGAAGTGTCTCCACTCCCGGCTGTCCAGGACGAGGCTGGGGACGGAGACACGGAGCTGAGCAAGGCTGCCCACCCAGCCGCCACGTGCAGGGGGAGAGGCCCCACTCACAGCAGGTCCCACCTGAGCTCGGGGTTGTCCACCTCGACGGCCACGGTCTGCGGCGTGCTGTGGGGGTTCCTGAGCACGAACTCGAAGAACTCAGCGGTGCCCGGCGTGGCGCAGATGCTATGCTCCGTGGTGATGGCCAGGCTCAGCGCACTGGCGATGCTCTGCGCCTTCGTGCGCTCCCGGTAGGCGGCGATGACCTGCAGGTCCCGTGCGTGCTGTGCGCGGACGTCCTGCAGGGCCTGCGAGACACCAGGGCCAGACCAGGGCCACCGTCCTTCTCTACCTCTGTGGTTGCTGCCTAGCCACCCTCCCCCACCCCACCCCAAATACCACATTTCCTCTGGAATCACCAAACCCCTCCCTCACTCGCAGGTCGGGTGGGAGAGCAAAAGAACAGGGCGTGCCTGTCCCTCCACGGGACGTCTGTGGGCTTCCCCGGCTTCTCTCTGCCTGCAGGTGGTGCACCTGTGGGAGGTGGGGTCTGCCCTGCAAGCTCCCGACTAACTACAGCCAACTGCCAACTCCCCCCAACTCCCCCGACACAGGAGGCTGGTACCGGGCGCTGTGTGGCATTAAAACCAGGGGTTTCCAACAAGAGAGAGAAGATGACCTCCAAACCAGTGCAGGTGACTGGCTCCCCAGCCAGCCCCCAGGGTGGCAGCAGGAGCCCTGTCTGCAAGCAGAGTCCCTGGGAGGGGACGTGTCCTGCCCTGACTGACCTCAAGCAGGGTCTGGACAACTGGCATGCTGCCTCAGTGGGCCTCGTCCACCCTCCCTCTTCGGATGCCCTGTGAGTCAGTGGCCTTGGCCACCAGACATGTTCTAGGCTGGAGGTGGCCTTGTTTTTCTTGTGAACCTTCCACTGACAGGTGAGGCCCACGGGGGGCTTCCCTGTGAGGTCTAAAGCCAGATTGGGAAAAGTGCCGGGTTGAGCCCTGGCTGGTGTGGCTCCGTGGAATGAGTGCCGCCCTGCGAACCAAAGGATTGCCGGTTCGATTCCTAGTTATGGCACAGGCCTGCGTTGTGGGCCAGGCCCCCAGTAGGGAGCGCTCAAGAGGCAACCACACATTGATGTTTCTCTCCCTCTCTTCCTCCCTCCCAGCCCCTCTCTAAAAGTAAATAAATAAAATCTTTTATAATTTTTTTTTTAAAAAGCACTGGGTCGAGACCCATGACCCTGGGGCTGTGGGGAGGGCAGCTGTGTGCCCCGTCCTGCCCCCCCACACCACAAAAAAAGCTGTTAGCCTGAGCCTTGGCCTGGCTCCGGCCCAGCCCGGCCCACCCTTGAGAGACGGGTGACATAGCTGACAGAAAGTTCCACAGCATCAACCAGGCAGCTCGGCCCTGCCCTCTGCCTCCTCTGCCTTTTGGGACCCGCTGCTCCCGGCCAGGTGGTGCGGTCAACACGGAGGACCAGCCAGCAGTGGGCGGGCACGACCCGTCCTGTGTGAGTCTGTTGGTCAGTCCGGGCTCAGCGTTAGGAACGCCTCACCTTCAGACATGCGGGCCGACTCTCCACCACCAGCCCTCCCCGGAGTCGCCAGTGGAGCGGGTGGCGTTCTGGCCTCCCTCTACTAGGCTCCTGCCCAGTCTCTCCATCTGAGACCCAGGCAGGGATGGGTGGTGACACCCACTGGGCCCCTGAGACCCCAGCACCCGGACCACAAACCCCGCAGGCCCTGGTACCTGGCCCGAGGATGGGCTGCGACCCAGTCTGGGCAGTGAGACTGGTGAGCTGCCTGCCGGAGTTTCTGGGACAGAATGCTCTCCTCTGTGGCCCGGACAAGGGACAAGAACATGAGGTGTGGCCCCTGTGCCACTCCTGTGCTACCCAAGGGGTGTGGGATGGCCCCAAGCTGCTGGGACATCACTGCGGGGAGCCCGCAGAGGCACTTCCTGGGATTGTCCTGTTACTGTGGCAACCGCCTCAATGTAATGTCACCAAGTGGGTCCTGGGTTCAAAGTGCCCAGACGCCCACCCAGACGTGGAGCGGGTGGGCCGGGAGCCAGGCTGAGGGCCCCAGGGACCTGCCGCCGCACACACCCACGCGTGCCGGGCTTCCTGCCACTTGCTGCCCCACAGCACTTGCACGAGAAGATGACCTGCCCACCTGTCCCCCGCCTGTGTAATAGGAGAAGGTGCCCGGGCCAGGGCGTGCCTGGGCCTGGGGCTTCCCCCAGCTGACACTGAATGACAGTCGCTGGGGCCAGCCACCGTCCAGAGCACTGGACAGAGGTTCAGCCCAGGGACCCTCACGAAGAGGCCAATGGCTGTCCCATGGCACAGCAGGGCCTCGCGTGTGGGTATCCGCCCCTGTGCTCTGTGCTAGCTGCCCCAGCCACGGCACCGAGGAGCCCTGCAACGCCGCCTCCTGCAGATCCATAACAGCAGCCTCCGAGGACGACAGGGCAGGACGACAGCCACTTGCCGGCTGCTCCCCACTCCCAGCAGGGCCTCCGGCACCTGAGACCTCACCCTGCAGAGGGCTGGTGCTCCGCCCTGGTCCTGACCCCTCCCCTCCGACCACGGCCTCCCCATCCTCCTTCCAAAGCCCGTTGTACAGGCTCCAAAGGGGGAGAAACCACCATGGAATTGATGAACCAACTTCCTGTCACTTCAGATTTCTCCAGGGTTACCGACCCAGAAAATCATTCGAATTTAGGGGAGATTTTTCTTGTATTTGGAAGTCCGAGTCCCTCCCAATTCACAGCTGCGTTCGCGATGACGTGTCGGAGCCGTGGGTCTCCACCAGCGCGCTCACCCTTCCCATCTCGCGGCACACAAACCGCTAAAATTCTGCGGCACGCCGAAAAATACATGTTGCTGCCGATCTGACAGGGAAAGTGGGTGTAATTTTGGTTCACTCACACCAGATGGCTATCGTCATGTTGGCTGTTATCAGTTTTTTGACAAAGAGGTTAGCGCCCCGACTAAATAGTCAGGTGTCGCGTGTTTTAAGAAACCTTGCGGCAACACCGGGCGGAAGTCGCTGCTCTGTCAGAACCCGTCAGACAAGGGGAGACACCGAACTAATAATAATCAACAACTGACGACGACACTGGCCACTGCCCTGTGGCCACCTGCCACACGCCGGACCCAGCCACTGAGGAGGGGCCACAGTGTCCCCAGGTGACCTGACGGGGCGGAGGCACCCAGGTCGGCTGGGGGGGCCCTGGGCAGCACACACCAGGGGCGGGAATGGCCCCCGCAATGGCCCCCGCTGGCCCCCGCAGTGCATCCTCCTGGCCACAGCGCTCGCTGCCCCTCTCTGCCCCCAGGCCCTGCCCGTCCTGCAGCTCAGGCTGACCCGGCCCGTCCTCTCTCTTGTCCACTCCCTCCCACAGAAGGACAGCCCTTGGCTGATTGGTTTATTTCTGCCTCCCTCCGACACTCCACACCCGAGGGCAGGGGCCTCTCCCCACCCATGGGGACTTCACACAGCGGGGGAACAGGCGACCGCTGGCCATCGGCACAGCTTTGCCCCTAAGAAGGGACACTCCCGGTCAGACACCTGCCTAGGGGTGACCACAAAGGTCCTCCTCAGGCCCCCGTGGCTTCTTCGTTCTATAAACATGTGAAGTACAGCCATTCCCACCTCTGATTTCTTAGCTGCAAAATATTAGAGTCCTCTTCAGATCCTCAGACAAAAATGGGAATTTGCAGGTCAGAAGGATGGAGATGCCAGCCACAGCCCCACCCCAAACTTGGGGGATCCCCAGAATCCGCTGCCAAGCTTTCTTCAAACCCAGGGCTCTTAGGAGCCCCCACACCGATAAGAAACAGAATCTGCAGGGGGAAGCCCACGAGTCTACCCCGACCAGGAGCTCCCAGGTCATGCTGACCAGAAAGTGCCCCTTGGTGGCTGAAAATCCCAGACCCCGGCAGTCCTGCACACAGGACCAGGGGGACGCAGAGAGAGCCTGCGGGAGGGGAGGGGCGCTCCTGGTCCCATTGGGCCCCCACAGCCCTGGGGAAGCCACTGAAGGTGCTCACCAACACACTGGTCCTCCGGGAGCCGCCCTCGCCCGCTGCCTCCTGCAGACGCACGGTCCTCATCCGCTCCAGCTTGCGCCTGCGCACAGCGTCGCCCTCTTGCCCGGCGCCCTGGGGCCCCCTGCCCCCGGGCCGCATGGGGGCGAAGAGCATGGCGGCCAGCTCGCTGTCCACGTCGGTCAGCTTCTGTGCCTGGACCACATTTCTCATCCCTGGAAGGTTCAGAGAGGAGCCAGAGGTTACAATGCATGGATCTGGTTTTTCTAAAGATTTTACTTACTTATTTTTAGAGGGAGGGGAAGGAAGGGAGAGAGAGGAAGAAAAACATCCATGTGTGGTTGCCTCTTATGCGCCCCCTACTGGGGACCTGACCCGCAACCCAGGCATGTGCCCTAACTGGGAGTAGAACCAGCAACCCTTTGGTTCGCAGGCCGGCGCTCAATCCACTGAGCCACACCAGCCAGGGCACGGATCCAATTTCTAAGACGCCACGGCGCTGGGCCACCCAAAGCCCCGTGGCCCGGAAGGGCCCCAAGTGTCTCTCTTCCCTGCGTGCTCTGTGGTGGAGAAGATGGGCATTCCACCACTGGTCTCCACAGCACCCTCCTGAGCAGCCGGGCAGACAACGGGAACGCCGATCTGAGCCCTTCCCAGGGTGTCAAACTCCTTTTCACCGGGGGCCACATCAGCCTGGCGGTTGCCTTCAACGGGCCGAATGTAATTTTAGGACTGTATAGATGTAACTACTCCTTAACTAGGGGCAAGGAGCTTGGCGCTGCTGCCGGGTAGAAACCAGGTGCCGGGCCGGATAAAACAAGGTGAAGGGCCGGATTCAGCCCACGGGCCTTGTGCTTGCCACCCGTGCCTTGGACCAAGTTCTCAACACACCACTGGGTGGTGCTCTAGGTGGAAAGGTCAGTGGATTAGAAGCTCAGGCTCCCCGGATGCTCAAGGGCCCAGGAACAGCTCGCCCGGCACTGCCCCCCCCCACAGCCCCCAGGAGCACCCCTCAGCATGTCAGGCCACTGTCCCAGCAGGTCCTCGGACCCACCCTGGCAGTAGGAGGTAGGGACGTGCCACAGCTCCAGGCTCAGACCAGGAAGCAGGGACTCTGATGGGCTGGGCCCTGGGCCAGAGCACAGACCAGGCCAGGCTCCCAAGCTCACGCCCTTGTGGGGCTGCACCACACCCGGACACATGTGCAGCAGACACACACGCAGCAGACACAAGCGCAGCAGACACACATGCAGCAGACACACGTGCAGTAGACACACGAAGGCAGACACACGTGCAGCAGACATATGGAGGCAGACGCATGTAGCAGACACACGGAGGCAGGCAGGCCCGGCGGGTAGAGGGGCTGCGTGTTGTCCTTCCGTCAGTGGCTGGGCCGGTGACAAAGCCGCACACACCGCGTCACAGGCTGACACGTGAGACTCCCAGACAGGCACACAACCCGGCGCCGGGGGCAGGGGAGAAGGACCCCCCACCTCAGGACCAGGCCTTCCTGATGCTCAGAGCCCCAGGAAAGGAGCTCCCGCCTGCCCCCCACCGCTCTGCCCTCACGTATCTGTGCCCCGACGGCGGCTCCACGCCGTGGGGAAGCAGCCCGACTCGCCCACCCGCCCCGCTACCTCACAAGCAAACAAGTGCCCCTGCCGCAGTCCCAGGCAAAAGCCAGGTAACGGCTTCTGCGCTGCCATGAGCTGGTGAGGACGCCTTCAACGGGCCACCCCCAGGAGCACTGCTGCGTCTTTGGGGCACAGGCGGGCGGGGAAGGGTGGCCCCCCGGCCCGGTGCGGACACCGGAGTCTCGCAGTCCCCGCATGCAGGAACCAGGGTGGGGGCCGAACAGGCTGCGGGGTCATCAGTGCGTACCCCTCCCGCTTCCAAAGCAGCAGGAACGCAGTCTCAGGGGCCGAGTGGCCGCACTGCCAGGCCAGGGGCTTTGTGGGCCACGTGGCCCTGACCCCAGAGCCCGCCCAGGGTGGGGACGGCCAGCGTTCCCATGGAGCAGCTGCCCCCGGTTCGGGTAAAGAGGGACCAGAGGACCGATGGCTCCAGGAGCTCCCCGTTGCCTCGGCAAACCCCCAGCCGTCGCCGCCCCGAGCTGCCTGCTGGAGCCCCTGACCTCCGGGCCGCGGGCTCCAGAACACTCCCAGCCTCTGTCTGCAGTGTAGGGGTCCTCGCTCTGACCCTCGTCCACTCTCTCGGTGGCCAGAGAGGCCAGCTGGGGACAGAGAAGACTGGCCCCAAAGCGGGAATCGCCCACGTGACCTCTCTGTGCCTCTGTCCCTGAAACATTAAATGGGGAGGCTGGCTCACAGGCCACGTGCCGGTGAACACGCGGGCCGCCCTGAGAGCACGTGAGGACCCACAGAGGTTTGGCTGGGATTTCAGGGGACTTGTGGGACCCTGGTGCCCTTCCAAGATGGAACCAATGCCACCACCTCCCCACCCCCGCCATTCCAACCAGCCACAGCCCTGACTCCCTCCTGGAGCGCAGGCGCAAGTTCAACAAAGTCGGAGGACCGGCAGCGCGGGAAGCCCATGGCAGACTGGGGTCACGAGAGACGTGCCATGTGGCGGGAGCGGGGCGCAGCACTGCTGAAAGGACCCCAACCTTTTCTCCGTCTCTTCTTCCCCCGCGGGAGCGTGGCCAGCCCCACCCGGTGCCGTCACGGGGCCGCAGTTTCTCCACCAACGCCAGGCGGCTCCCTCGGGCCCGGGCTGCACGCCGGCCTGACGAGCGCGGTGCATCGCCGCGGCCCAGGGCCCACGGGGGCAGGTCCGCGGGGGCGGGGCCCTCAGCTGGACACCAGCGGCTACCACTCTGCCACCAGATCCAGAGGGGCGTGCCCACCACAGCACACACTCACGTGTGAACACACGCGTGCACGCACACAGCCTTCTCCCCTCTCAGTTCGCTCCCCACGCCCACGCCAGTCACACCCACGCACGACCACCCGCCTGCCGGCCCACTCACGTCTCGGGCCCCCGCGCGTGAGGAGGCTGCCTCCCTCGAAGCGGCTGGCTCCGTCACTCGAGATGACCCTTGACCTGGAAGGCGGCAGCGAGCTGGAGCTCCTCCCTCTCTGTTCACACAAGTGACCTAAACGAAAAACGCCCGGCATGACACATGGACCCCGAACAGGGGGCCTGTGAGACACATCCATGCGCCCGCGAGGAGGCCTGGCTCCCCAACGGCCCGGCCAGGCCTCTGACCCACGAACCCCCAAACTCCCCTCCAGGTTCGGAACCCAGGATTGAGCAATGATGGGCAGGAACTCGCCCTCCTCCGGACTCCTCCCCTCTGGGCCCACTCCCTCCTGCCGGCGGCAGCCTTGGCCCAATCAGAGGGCGCCTGCACGCGGCAGCTGGCCTCCCGTGTGTGGGCCGGCCCCAGCAGCCACGCGGCCTGTGACCCCTGAGTGTCACCATGTGCAAGGAAGGCCTCTGTGCACTTGCACAAATGCCCGGCTCCGAATGCTCCTGGAGGCACCAGCGTCTCCACAGCCCGGCACCTCCTCGACCGTTTTCACAGCACAGCCTTCGGTGGGGGCTTGGGGGCGGGGGGTGCCCGGAGGCCAAGCACGGTTCCGCTTCCCTGGGCTGCAGCGGACGCAGCCCGCTGACCTGCCACCGTCTGAGCGCCGGGGGTGGGAAGGGTCTGCTGCAGGATGCCGCAGACGTTCTCTGGGAGGACGGGACCCCAGCTGGGGTTCATGACCTCTCCGTGTGGATGCCACCTCGGGGCGTGGCAGCACACTGCTGGTGAGGCCACGTTCCCACGTGCACCACACCCGAGGCTCCTGCCGCTCGTTTCCCGACACCCCCAGGTGCAGCTGAAGACCTGCAGGCGCGGAGCTCCTGGCGAGCTTGCTGGGAGCCGTCACCAGGGCCGCCCCTTCTGCTGGGTGCCCCTGCCCACTGCCCCTGCCCACTGGGCCCCTTCCGCCTCTTCAGATCCACCTGCCGCTCTTGACCTTGTGACAAGCTCAGCCCCTGACGGGAAGCTGCTGTTTCCCAGGGCGCACCAGCACGCCCACCTGCCCGCAGGGGTGAGCTGCGTCTTCTCTGTGACAAAGCTGGAGTTCGTGTCCAGCTACCTGGCGAAGCGTCTCTCCAGAGCGGTTCTGGGCTGAGGCTAGATGGGGAGGTCGGCGGTCTCTGCGCTGCTCCAAGTGGGCCGCCCTCTCCAGACCCCAGGGCAGCAGCGGGTCCCTCGCAGTTCCCTGCGTTCCACGTGGCAGGGGAAGATGGCACGCCCCCCGCTCCGCTCCCAGCCCTAAGCTCTCCCTTCCCGGGCTCCTGGCTCTGCACTAGTTCTCCCACCTCAGGGGGCGCGTGGCCCCACAGGTCTTAGCAAGCTCTGTGCCCTGTCCCAAGAACCCACTGCCCGGCTGCCCGGTAGGTGGCATGTGCCACCCACACTCACTGCCACACAGAGGGAAGCCAGTGTCCCCCGCAGGTTTCTCCACCCACCCCCCATCCTGTGGCCAGGCATCCTCTGCCCGGCAGACAAGACCACCCTGGCCCCACATCTCCCTGAAAGTAGCCCCGGCCTATTCTGAGCCTCAGAAAGGTACGCGAGACCAGGAAAAGCACCCCAAGGTCAGGCCCCAGGCCGGACAGCATGCTGGGGCAGACACTCAGCGTCCTTGGAGTTCAGGCTCCCGGGGGGTGAGGGGTAGGGACAGATGACAGTCACTGCGGCAGTGGAACTAGCAAGACCCTGCGTTCCCCTCCTGGACAGACAAAGGGCATCCCCGGGATCCCTGCACTTGCACTTGGGGCAGTGGTTTGTTCACAAGAAGCAACAATCAAGCAGATAAGCTGAGGTTACATTTGCACAGTGACTCAGGGCGCTCAGGAAGAAGGCGCTGCACTGCTTCGGGGCACCGTTTCCCGTCTGAAACTGCTGCCGTTTTCCCCTCAGTGGGACAGAAGGTCACAGTCGGGGCCCACAGCGTGCCGGGGGAGCCGCAGCCCTGCCAGCACGCAGGGCTCCCGGTGCAGCTCCCGGCCCATGCTGCGGGGCAGAGCACGCCACCGCTGCCAGACCCCAAACCCCAGCCACTTGTCGCGGGCCCTCCACCAGGCTCTCTGGCAGCCCTAAGAACACAGGGACGTGACCGCGGAGCCAGGGCTTGGGGCCGCCCTGCGTCTCCCAGAGAGGCCCTCGGGGAGGACAGCAGACCCTGGTGGTCCCACTGCACAGCCATGACCTCTTGGATCAGAAGAACATGCCTCTTGCAATGTCTACGTGATGAAGGATCAGCGAACAACAGCTGAAAAGCAGGCTGCTGGGAGCGTCAAAAAGCTCTTCTGAGCCAAGAAGCCACTGAGCCCATGAGCAGCACCCTCCCGCGGAGACTCACAGGAGCCCCGGGCACCAGCAGCCACGCTTCCTCCCGTGGCCGCGCACGCGCGCTGTGAGCGCAGAGGCTGCAAGTGCTGCCGGACGAGGCCAAGCCCAGCCCAGTGACATCGGTGGGCCCGTCGCCCCCGGAAGGCTGCACAGCGCCCCGAATCCGCTGGGCTGTGCCTGCTGCGTGGGGCAGAACAGCCAGGTTTATAACGAAATAAAAGCCGCATTTCTTCCCAAAACATGCACAATGTCCAGAGGACACGGCGGCACAGCTGTGCAGGGACAGCGTGCTGGGCGCGGCGTCTGTCCCTCGTTAGCGGCTCCCGTGCAGGCCTGCGAAGCGGCTCTCCAGTGGGCATCTCAGACTCTCTTTCCCACGAGCTTATCTCTCCCTTGCAGGCAAAGCATGAAAATGACAATTTAAGATAACAAATAATGGAGCTAATCTTCCTCCTGAAGATAAGATTGTAACATCCCAGTCGCTGCTGCGCGTTTGTGGGCTGGCGAATTAAAAGCAAAAATAACCAGCAGGAGCTTGGCTGCGGATGCTCCCTGCAACTCCCCGGGTCCCGTGAGCTTCTGAGTAATGTCTCCTCTTCGCACGGGGCTCATTTATTTCTCTGGATCCTGATTGAGTTTTGCTGTTTCCACACTGTCTGTGTCCCGGATGCCGCGGATCCCACATTTGTAAACAAGCAGGCGGAAGCCCTGAACCCAACTTAATGAGCCGTGCACACCTGCCGCAGCCCAGCTCCGTGGCCGTCGGGCCGGCCCTCGGGACGCAGGGCCGTGGGCCCCAGCCTCACACTGGGGCTGGGTTTTGAGGAACGAAAAAGCCCCGGAGCAAACAACAGAGGTCCCAGTCTCGTCCAGACAGACCCAGCTCCACACCACAAACAGCTGGTTTTGTCCAGTTCTCAGTTCTGCCCAGAAAAACCCCCATCTCCCCACCGGCCTTCCAGGGAGGCTGGCAGGGCCTGCCCGCCAGCCCACAGGAGCCAGCACCAGCCCTCTGCCCGGAAGCCGCCTCTGCCTCCTGTCCTGTCGGGGGCTGTGGTCGAACCCCCAGGAGGTCACACCCAGCCCAGACGCTCTGGGCCCTGCACGTGGGAGGGAGAGACCCAGGCTCAGTCTCCCTGCAGAGCCACTCTCGGGACAGCATGGGACATGAGGTCGAGGTACTGGGCTCTGAAGGGGTGTATTTCTCTGCCCCGTCCCCTGTCCCAGAGCCGTAGGGAAGTTCAGCAGCAGTTACAGCTGCTTTCCCTCCTCCTTGATGAGGCAGCTCTGTGGGCGGACCTCCCAGTGAAAATCCCCTCCCCCGGTCACTTGATTAGAGGACTGTCACAGCAGGGCCCCAGGGACAGCACCAAGAAACAAAGTATGGGCTGGCCAAGACAACTAACGACCCCAAATCCTGACCAGGAATCAGGAACACCGAACAACTGGTGACAGAGCAGGTGCAGTGGCCAAGGGCAGGCCCAGGGGTCAAGGGCAGTCTCAGTGGCCAAGGGCAGGCCCAGTGGCCAAGGGCAGGCCCAGTGGTCAAGGGCAGTCTCAGTGGCCAAGGGCAGGCCCAGTGGCCAAGGGCAGGCCCAGGGGTCAAGGGCAGGCGCAGTGGCCAAGGGCAGGCGCAGTGGCCAAGACAGTCAGAGTGTTTCTGAATTCCTACTGAGTGTCTGACACCCACAGTGTGGCCACTGCCCTCAGGGAGCTCGCATCGCAGCTGGGAAGACGACCGACTGTCCGGGGAAGGACATGAGACCAGAGTACGCTGCCGGGGCTCTTACCCACGTTGGCCAAGGTCAGGTGCAGCCAGCCCTTCACCACCGTGTGGACGCCGATCGGCTTGATGCCGCCAAACCCAGTCACGTCTCCACTCGTCACCATCGCATCCTGCTCGTACTCCGTCGCCACGACCTCGAGCTCGTGACACACCTGCACGGCCGGCCGGCCCTGGCGCAGGAGGTGCTGCGGAAGGGACACGCACAGGTCAGGGCGGCCGAGGCCGAGCCACCTTCTTCTAGACCCTGAGGTCCTGAGGCCCGTCGGGCCTTTCCCACAAATTCCTGAATGCAGTGCGACACGATGAACCCACTGAGTAAATACCAGGGAGCCGCCCCCCGGGGCCCCCTCCGTGGGGGAAGAGGAGACGGAGCATGGGTCACGGGCGTGGAGGACACAGCCCGGTCCGCCCGCAGGGGGAGGAGCAGCCAGA
This sequence comes from Micronycteris hirsuta, assembly GCA_004026765.1. Taxonomy (NCBI): domain Eukaryota; kingdom Metazoa; phylum Chordata; class Mammalia; order Chiroptera; family Phyllostomidae; genus Micronycteris; species Micronycteris hirsuta. The sequence continues at coordinate 24,883 of PVJI01021979.1, forward strand.
GCCCAGGGGAACCCCGACTGCAGGCCGGCTGCCACAGTCCAGGAGCCATGAGCTCGTCACCGTGAAGGGCACCGAGGAGCAAGGAGTGAGGGTCTCGGACCTGCCACTCCTGCGGGGGCCGGGCTCAGGCAGGGGACCCAGGGGGCCGTGGCTGGCCTCAGAAGGAGAACAGCCATGTGGGGACAGAAGGATGCGGGACCTTCCCTTCTCCCACCCCAACCATGGCTAGCGACTCTCAGGACCCCCACCACACGGCTGGTGGGAGAGGCCCCAGTCCCTGGCCCAGGAGCCGCCCTGTCAACTCCACGCTGACCCTGGGGGCCCCGGTCACAGAACAGGGAGGGCTTGGAGAGACCCGGGCAAGAACAGGGACTGATGCACGGATTAGGCTTAGCATGTGAGGTGACGGGAAGGCCAGTCGGGAAAGGATCAGATTCTAATTCCAACCGGAACTGGAAAAGCAGGACTCCTGAGGCTGACCACTGGCCTCCGCTCACCCCTGCATGCCCGCTACCCCCCGCCCCACCGCACACTGAAGGCGGCGCTGGGCGGGCAGGGCCCTGGGGAGACGAGGCCGACCCAGCGCCGCTCTCGGGGCCCTCACGGCCTGCCTCCCAGCGGCGAGAGCGCCCGGGGAGTCGGTCTGCGGGAGCAGCTGACAACGCGCCAGCGGAGCCAGCGTCACAGAAGGCAGATCTCGTGGGGGTCGGTTCCTTTCGGGAAAGAGGGAGCTCGCCAGTGCTTTTAGTTTGCGACCCAGGAAGCCAGACCACAGTCCAGCACTGGACAACGGCCAACACCTCGAGCCGACGGACCTCCCCAGGAGCACCCCTCCGCCCCCCAACGGCGCCTGGCCTGCAGAGGACCCACTACCTTCATCTGGACGGCCGTCGACCCGACGAGAAGCAGGGAGTCTCCGTCCCAGACGTCAAGCTGCAGGGCCTGCTGGGCCAGGTAGCGGGCGAACCAGCGCTGCTCCCCAGGCCTCAGGAGCCCCGGGCCCACCAGGTAGGTCAGCCGGAAGCCGGGGGACCCTGTGCAGAGAGGCCCCCGATCAGGCCAAATGTGACTGGAGCCATTTTGCCCCTTTACACTGGACAAGGCTTCTGCTCTGGTCACGAGGACTGATCTCGGCTTCCATCACAGCTACAGCCTAACGAACACACTCATCAAAGACACCACACAGTATCCAGATTAACAGGAGAAAGGGTGCTGTTCAGGAGACTGCATTTCTTTCCAATGCACACAGGAAGCTGCTCCCAACACAAGATTGATGG
>PVJI01021980.1:0-26115 GCA_004026765.1 Micronycteris hirsuta
CCTTTTTGTAATTGATTTATTATATCTTTATATATATCCACATTAATCCTTTTATTATTTTTCTTTGGTTATGAATATTTTTGTGGGTTATTTTTTCATCTTATAGTGTTTCACCATTTCTTTTTCATGTAGTAACAAATATATACTTACAGTTACAAACCATAAATCAAATGATATACTTTAGTGTTTGATATAAACATGAAATATGATATACCTTCTTTCTCTTGCTATTAGCTGATACACATAAACCAGTGTAGCAACTCTTTCTGAACCCCCTCTTCAATACTAGAAATCAACCTTACTTGTTTTTCCCTTTTTTATTATGAATATAATATGGCACAAATAACATCCCCTTTTATTACAAAATCATAAGCATGTAATTCTGTAACATAACAATATCACACTCAAGCCTACCATATGACATTTGAGGTGAAATGTTCAAATTAAAACTATGAGTTATTACACCCATATTATTACTCCACCAACCACACTCAAGCAGACATTACATCTGCTGTGTATAATTAAGAAATACACAAGTGTGGATAGACAGAAATGAAATTACTTGGTCACAGTCAGGTAGCCTTTGGAACCATGTTAGACTTGCAGAGATTTTGGGGGGGATGGTGGTTGTTTCTTTTTTTTTTCTTTTGGTCAGCACGGTGTTGGACCATAGTGCTTCAGACATTTTTGAATCAATTGCCAACATATTTCACATTAAAAGTTGTTAGCATCTTTATTATACCTATAAAAACTAAGACATCTGGCAGTGCTGGCCTGTGTCCCCCTGGGGCAGTGATGGACTGGAGCTGAGTAGCAGATGACCTGTTTGTAAAGAAGATTATGCTCTAGGTCAAAATCCTCTCTACACTCTGGCCTCTTCAACACTGACCTGAGTGGCAGTTGCCATTTATCAGTGAGTCCGAGCTCCTGTGCCCTGACTCCAGGCCCACTTTGCTCCTTGAAATGACCTGTCTGCACCCTGCAGACATCTGAATCACTGGAGATGAGTGAGAAGGTAACCCTGTCCCATCAACTCCCAACAGCACAAAGCGTACCAGAATTTGTAACTGGTATGTTTTTTTTTCAGTGAGGGCACCTTCCTAATTATGACTGCTTAACTTTAAATCTGTAGTTTAACATTTTTGTTAGAATGTGTTCATGTGCCCTGTGATGGTGCAAAGTTGGCAGACATAGGTAACCGGGTAGAGAAAGGTGCTTAGCCCTGAAGTATGATGAGTGGCAGATGCCTGACTTATAAGCTCCTAAATGTCTAAGTTAATTTTTGATTCTTGCTTCAACACTAAAACCCTAGTGTTCTTTTCTAACTAAAAAGAGTCTTATAGGAATTGTCTTTTGCAATTCTGTGCTTTTGAAATGAGCCAACTGGCACATATTTCATTCTCTGTGACCATCTCTACATATTTTGTCCTTTAGAAAGGTCAAATTTTGTTTTTTATTGATGAATCTCCATTAACAGATTTTAAATATGCCACCATATTAAATATAACAAGCCACATTCCTTTTCTTCCTTGACTTTCTCACAGTGTAGTTTCTCTTCTCAAACTACCACCTGTTCAGAAACTAGACAAGGTGAATATTATTATTAATTGGGATTAATGCAATTAGTGGCATTTGGGATACATTTTATACATGTGGTCCATGCCAGCTCCCAGATATGACATAAGGACAGCTCAAGGATGAATAGACTCCTCCTTTTCCCACCTTTCCCTCTCCCCACTAAGGTTCTGAAGCAGCAAAGATGCATAGATGAATTCTTTTTTACCTTGGTAAGTCATAGTTTATTGTATTTTTTCATTACCATTTACCCACCTATACCTTCTTCCAAATCCACCCACACCCCTCTGCCAACAATCATCACACTGTTGTTTGTGTCCATGAATACTGCTTTTTCACTCAATCCCTTTACCCCTACACACCCCTGCCCCAAGCTCTCAGCCTGCTCTCTATGAGCCTGTCTCTATTTTGCTTGTTAGTTCATTAGATTCTATATATGAATGAAAGCATATGGTATTTGTCTTTCTCTGACTGGATTATTTCACTTAGCATAATGTTCTCCAGATCCATCCATACTGTCACAAAGGGCAAAAGTTTCTTCTTTTTTATGGCCAAGTAGTATTCCACTGTGTAAATGTACCACAGTAATCTCATCTACTGACAGACACTTGGGCTGCTTCCAAATCTTAGCAATTTTAATAATGGTGCACTGAACACAAGGGTGCTTATATTCTTTCAAATTAGTGTTTCAGGTTTCATTGGATAAATTCCCAGAAGTGGAATTGCTGGGTCATAAAGCAGTTCCATTTAAAGATTTTTGATATGATTCCACACTGCTTTCCACAGTGAACGTACCAATCTGCATCCCCACAACAGTGCACTAGGGTTCCCCTTTCTCCACATCCCCATCAGCACTTGTTTATCGATTTATTGATGATAGCCATTCTGACCAGTGTGAAGTGATATCTTACTGTGATTTTAATTTGCATTTCTCTGATGATTAGTGATGTTGAACACCTTTTTTATATGTGTATAAGCTATCTGCATGTCCTCTTTGGGGCAGTGTCTATTCTGGTCCTTTGCCCATTTTTAATTTGGATTGTTTGTTTTTTTGGTTTTGATGTTGATAAGTTCTTTATAAATTTTGGGTATTAACACATTATTAGGTGTATCATTGGTGAATATGTTCTCCCCTTCAATGTTTTTTTTGTTATGTTGATAGTTTCCTTTGCCATGCAAAAATTTTCAGTCTGATGTGATCTTATTTGTTTATATTTCCTTTTGTTTTCCTTACCTCAGGAGATATATTAGAAAAGATATTGCTATGAGCAATGTCTGAGATTTTACTACCTATGTTTTTTTAGGATTTTTATGGTTTGGGGTCTAACATTTAAGTCTTTAATCTATTTTGAATTTATTGTTGTGTGTGACATAAGGAGATGGCCCAGTTTCATTTTCCTGCATGTACCTGTCCAATTTCCCCAAAACCATTTATTGAATAAAGTATCACTAGCCCATAATATGAGCTTGTTTCCTTGGTGAAATATTAATTACTATAAAGGCATGGGGTTATTTCTGGGCTCTCTATTCTGTTCCATTGATGTATCTGTTTTTTGACACCACCACGCTGTTTTGATGACTATGGCTTTATGGAATAGTTTGATATTAGGTGTGGGAATTCTTTCCACATGCGTGAAAACATGCAGTCCCGGGATTCACGCATACAGAACACGACTCCGCATGAGGAAAAATTATTCCTGTGTGGGCAAGCATGAATCATGTCAGTGGAAAAAGAATTCTCTAATGGGAATTTAGCAAAAATGTATCTTAAGAAGTTCTCTGCCTTGCTGAGTCTCTTTCCCCAAAGCCAAGAAGCTTAAGTTAGTGGATCCTTGCCTCAATGTTTTATGGTCCTGAGAGTTAACAGCCCTAGGTAGCTTACCCTCAATTTACTTGTCTCCTGTTTAATGTACTACCCCGGTCCTGTCTGCCACCGGACCTGAATTTACATCCTAATGCTCTGTACCCCAAATGTTTACCTTACTAAGTAAACCCACCACTTAGCTAGCCCATATATATCTTCATGACCTCGCTATATATATATCTTCATGACCTCGCTATAAACCCCTGATTCTGCATAAGTTCATGAATAATCAATCCAATGTAAATGTGTCCTAAAACTTCTAATAAAAAGCCCGGCTGAGCTACACCCGGGGCCTTTTGAAGATGGAGCGAAAGACTCGTGGCTCCAGACTCTTTTCTCCAAGCATGTCTCTAGGTGAGTTTGATTCACACAATTGGTTACAGTCCCCCACGGATTTTGCAGGACGAAATCCACCACATTAGGTAGCATGATTCCTCCAACTTTGTTCTTCTATCTCAGGATTGCTGCTGCTATGTGGAGCCTTTTATGGTTCCATATAAATTTTTGAAATGTTTTCTAGGTTTGTGAAATACATCACTGGAATCTAGATAGGAATTGCATTGAATCTATAGACTGCTTTGGTTAGCATGGGCATTTTAATGATGTAAATTCTTCCTATCCATGAACACAATATGTGCTTCCACTTAGTTGTATTTTCTTCTATTTCTTTCTTCAGTATCTTATAATTTTCTGAGCACAGATGTTTCCCAACCCTGGTTATATTTCTTCATAGGTATTTTATTCTTTTTTGAAGCAATTGTGAATGGAATTGTTTTCTTAATTTCCCCTTCTTTTAGTTTATTATTGACATATAAAAATGCAACTGGCTTCTGGATATTAATTTTATATCTTGCTACTTTCCTGAATTCATTTATCAGCTCTAGTAGTTTCTAGAAGAAGTTTTGGGGTTCTCTATGTCATCTGCAAATAAAGACAGTTTTACTTCTTCCTTTCCAATATGTATGCCTTTTATGTCTTCTTGTCTGATTGCTGTGGCTAGGACTCCAGTACTATGCTGAATGAGAGAGGTGAAAGCAGACATCCCTGTCTTGTTTTGGATCTTATGGGGAACACTTGCAGTTTTTGCCCATTGAGTATGGTGCTGGCAGTGGTTTAGTCATATATGGCCTTCATTATGTTTAGGTATGTTTCATGTATTCCCACTTTGATGAGATTTTTTATCATAAGTGGGTATTGGATTTTATTACATGCTTTTTCTGTATCTTTTGATATGATCATGTGATGTTTATCCTTCATTTTGTTTATGTGGTGAATCACATTTAATGATTTGTAAATGGAATTTTGACCAAACTTGCATTCCCAGGATAAATCCACTTGCTTGTGGTGTATGATCTTTTTGATGATTGCTATATTCAGTTTGCTAATATTTTGTTGAGGACTTTAGCATCTATGTTCACCAGGGATATTGGCCTATCATTTTATTTTTCTGTAGTACCTTTATCTGATTTTGGAATTAGGATAATGCTGGCCTCATAAAATCAGTTTAGAAGCTTTCCCTCCTCTTGAATTTTTTGGAATAGGGGAGTTCTTCTCAGGATGTATGCTAAAATTCACCTAGGAAGCCATCTGGTCCAGGACTTTTGTTTGTTGGGAGTTTTTTGATTACTGCTTCAATTTCACTCGGTGTAATCTGTCTATTCAGATTCTCTGATTCTTCCTGATTTAGATTTGGGTGTTCAGTTATCTAGGAATTTATCCATTTTGTCCAGGTTGCCCAGTTTTGTTGGTATATGGTTATTAATAATATTTTCTTACACTCCTTTGTATTTCTTTGGTGTCAGTTGTTATTTCTCCTCTTTCATTTCCAACTTTATTTGAGCCCTCTCTCTTTTTTTCTTGATCAGTCTGATTGTAATTCTAGTTTGGTCCTGGGAGGAAGTTTGTGTAGCTTTCACTTACTCCTCCACATCTTGGGTCCTTCCATCCCTTTACTTTTAATCTGTGTGTATCTTTTGATTTGAGATTGGTATTAGGAGGAGACAGCATATATATTGGTCTTGTTTTCTTTTCCTTTCAGCTACTCTACATCTTTTGATTGGAAAATTTAGGTCATTTACATTTAAAATGATTATTGGTAGAGATACATATTTATTGTTATTTTATTTTTAAACTATTTTCCTCTTTCTTCTTCATCTTCTTCAAGTAAGATCTTTCACATTTTTTTTGCAACATTGCTTTGGTGTTAACAAACTCCTCTTTCTTGTCTGGGAAGCTCTGTATTTCTCCTACAGTTTTAATGATAGCCTTGCTTGGTTAAGTAGCCTTAGTTGTAGGTCTGTGCTTTTCATCGCCTTCCATATTTCATGCCAATCTCTTCTGGTCTAAAATGTTTCTGTTAAGTAATCATATGACAGTCTAATGGGAGTTCCCTTGTAGGTAAGTAATTGATTTTCTCTTAAGCTTTTAAGGTTATCTCCATGTATTTAATCTTTGCCATTTTAATTATGATGTGTCTTGGTGTGGGTTGGATTCTTTTTTTTTGGATTCTCTGAGCTTCCTGGAGTTGTCTGTCTTTTTCCTTCACCAGGTTAAGGAAGTTTTTGGTCATTTTTTCTTCAAATATGTTCTCAATCCCTTACTCACTCTCTTCTTCTGGTATCCCCGTGATGTGGATGTTGTTATGCTTCATCTTGTCTGTATGCTTCATACAGACATGCATTCTTTATTTATGGCTGATTATTTTTATGGTTTCTATGTTCCATCTTATGCTTGATATCTCTTTGTAAATTCTTTTTTATGCCTTCTGTTTTTTGAGATTTTTTTCTACTCTTCCTTAATTAATCTCAGCTCCTTTATATAGCTTTGGAATTGATCACCTAAACTGAGAAATTGTTCTCTTGTGAATATTACTTTATGTTGTATTATTTGAGTAGAGTTGTGGCTGTATAAATATACTTCAGAGTATATAATTGCTTGGTTACTGTATTTTTTCCCTGTTCATTTAAGGCATGGATGAACAGGTTGGAGAGGAGGCCCCCTCCACTCATATTCAGGCAGCACAACCAATACAGGCCCTTCCACCTTTAATACACGACTTTCAACTTTGTGCTGGTGTTGTCTGTTCTTCAGGTAGCCAGAAGAAGAACAATATACGGAGGTGCATGTATGAGAAGTTTATAATTAGCTAGTCCTGGAAGTGGAGGTGTACATCACTTCCTTTCACATTCTGTTGGTTGACTCAACCATGTGACACTGTACTAATTGCAGAAAAATACCTGTTAGCTTGGTTACTTGGAACTTGTTTGTATAGTTAATCATTTTGGAGTAATACACTTTCTCCATTGGCTCCTACTCACATTTCTGTGACAGTCCTGTGCCCCTGACATTATGATTTAATCTTGTGGCATGAGCAGGGCAATGACATTGGCACAAAGTCCATGCTGGTGGTTAGCTGTCCAGCCAGCTTTGTGCTAGAATTGGCAGGTAAGCAGCAACCATCAGAACACAATGCAGGGCTGCCAGTCAAATTGGTCCGAATTTCCTTCCTTGCTTGTCATGGTGTTTCTTTTTCAGTACTTTCTCCTATGCTTTGCTTTCAGCTCAGGATATTCAGAAATTTCATGCAAACTTCTGGAAACTCTCTTCTCTTTATACTTTTGACTGATGACTTCATAAAGCCCCAGACACTGGGGCAGCTTCCAGACTCTGAGACTTCATTAGTCTCCTTGTCTATTCTTGGCAAGATAAGAAATTCTAGACAAATGGAAAGGCTGCTTGTCTCGACGGCTGAAGCTTTGTGTTTCTCAGGGTTATGTACATCATTGAACTTTTAGCTGTTCCTTTCCCAGCTCAAGCTTCTAAGCTTGTTCAAATGCCATGTTCTACTTAAGTAACTATTTGAAGTGATGTTGGCATCTCTGTTTATTTTCTAATTCCTTGTTTTGATTTTCACCCCATTGGATATAATTTATTTTGACCAGGCCATTTGTGTTTCCTCTGATGCTCATGCCCTAAGTGCTGATGAACTGGATCTTAGCATTACACCTAAAATATTAGGGGGAAGCAGAAAGATACAAGGAAGGAAGCTGGTGGTGTAAAATAAATGAGGTGTTTTGTTGTGAATGAGAAATAGAGGGATAACAAATTCCACACATTACACGAGGAGAAGCACAAAGGAATGCACATAAATCAATAGTAGGTAGAATGGGGCAACTATGAAAGTGAGGGCCAGGAAACAATTCCAGTGTTCTATGCTTCACATACCTAAGAGGCAAATTGAGGTGATGGTTTATATTTTTAAGGAATAAACAAAGAACCTCTTAACTCTGAGGATAGGTCTAGGCCAATCTTTTATGTCTAAAATGCAGATCAGAATTACAGCACTTCTTCCAAATCAGGTGCAAATGTGTATGTGTGTCTGGAAGCAGATGGTCCATTTCTACTTTCAGAATCACAAAGGGGTCCATAATCCATAGGTGGCTAGGAGTTACTGGATTAGAGGGTCTGTGTATCCTGAAAGGCATCAAAACTATGAAGGAAATGAGATGACCAGGAGAAAAAAGGTGCAGGGCCTAATGCAAAACCAGTGTGGAATGAGATGTAGGAATTAGTGTTTCACTCTATAATGAAATCTGAGTGTCAAGCATTAAATGGTCATTTATGAAATTAGGGTCCTAAACTATAAAATACGAAAGAATATCTACTTCCATGTCAAAGTATATGAAGCAGAAAAATGAAAGAATAGGTTTAAATTCTACAAACTAGACTTATATTTTTCAAACTAATGTTCTTTAAGAATGCAGTTTTGCAATAGCATTTTGTTTTGATTTTCTAGTCTACTGAAACTGACCTTTTGTCCAATACAAACCTAGGCTAGTATCCAAAGGCACACTAAATAATGATATTTCTATTTTTATGAAGGCACTAACACCTATTTTTTGTTTCTGCTAGCAAAACTGCTGAGTTCTTGAGCAGACTGGAGACAGAGTTGCCACACAGAAGTATCTGTCAAACTTCTCATCATAACCCGCAATCTTCACCTTGGGTGAGTGGAATACCATACAAAGAATGTCTGGCATTTTCAAAAGAGGTGTTTAGTAAATGAAGATTAAGTGCATAGAATATTGCAATATCGTGTACCTATACAACATAGAATATTGCAACTAAAGACAGATGTCCTAACCTGAGACTTTAATTGCTGCTTCAGCTGTAAAATAATGTTTGTACCTGTCACCAGTATTATGGGCACTTGGATTAAAAAAACATTGGCCTCAGAAAAGCCTTTGATCCCACCCAGTCATCCAACCATCTATCCACTCTGCCTGTAAGGACCTTAGTCAAGTGAAGGAGAAAACTATAGTTATAAAACAACATAGTGAGTATAGAGCATATAATAATTAGATAGCTGAAGTTTAAAATATGAGTCAATAAAGTGAAGAGAGTCATTCCAGGTGTCAAATTAAATTAATTAAGACACAGGAGCAAGAGTTAAAGTATAATGTCAAGAAAAAGCATGGCTTGTGTCAGGAGTTTTGTGTAGGTGCAGTCTACAGGAGTGCAGCTCTAGAGGAGCTGCGGTATAGAAGGCTGGAGAGGTAGGTGGGAACCATGAGGACAGTTCCTCAGTGGGCTCTCTTGGATACTGCAGGATGTTTAGCATTCCTGATCCTTGGGCACAAAATGCTAGTAGCATCCCCCAGACACTGAGACATCCAGAAATGCCTCACACAGGAAGCTGGTGGTACTCCTGGTGGAACACCACTGCAGAAATCTGTGCATCACCTTCGAGAACTTGGACCTCATTCTGTGAAGACTGAAGATAACGAAAAGTTTTAAATAGGGAAGGTCCAAGGTCAGATTTGTACTTTAGCTGGATCACACTGTAAAGGATGCATGTAAAGGATGGATCTAAAGGAATGTAGGAGGCGGCGTGGCCTCTAAGACCCTTCTGTATCAGCCTCGGTGAGGAAAGGTGAAGACTTGAAGTAGGGTGGTGGGCAAGAGGATGGAGGTGAGTGTGCAGGTTAGAGAACTGCTGACAGGTGAAATCGGCAGGACTTGGTTATTAACTGGCTAATGGAGCACAACAAAATAGGTGCAATTAAGGATGAATCTGGCAAAGGGTTGTAGCTCAAAGAAAAGATGGGTTTGAGTTCTAAAACGTCTGTGTTTTCAGGATTTGGGCAGGTAAAAAAATAAGTTGTTAGAGAAATCTGATCTTCATCTTCTCCCACCCATCCCCTTTCTCATTAGTGACCACATTTTTAAAATGTCAGGAAGATATTATGACACTTTATGGGAAAAGATCGTTTTTTTCCCTGCTGCTAATGTGATAGTTTAAAGTCTAAATTTGCTAGTGTGGGCTCCTCAAGTCATTTCAAATTCATCATTTCTCTCCCCTTGTTGCAGGTCTCTGGAGGAAAGGCAAGTTGTAGGTAATAGAGTTAAATCATGTGTAGGGACAATCTTTGCATCTGTCCAGATACCCTGTGGCAGTGAGAGAGGGGAGGGAAAACAGGAGTTGGATAGCCTTAGAACTGGGTGTTTGGCTGCCAGGATGGTCTCGCTTTCTGTTCAGAGCTTCCTGACTCCTATGGTTTGAAACACCTGGTAGAACTGTGTGTGCTTGTTCTGTTAATTTTGGCTCAATTCTTCAATTTAACAGATCATCCTGAATTTTAATACTGTAATAGAAAGCATTAATAATGTCTCCCATAGCCGCATGTTTTGTGGACTGATAGTGCATTAGCCACATGGTCCTCAGCATAATTAATAGAAAATACGAAGCAGGATTAGACCCAGGATGGTTCCTTATGAACTGAATTCAATAGCTTCTTGGATTTTGACACAAAATTGTTACTCATTTTTTGCGATATATTTAACTGAATTTTTACCCATATTATATTCTTATTCTGTCTAATACATCTGCACAGATTTCCTCTGCTTTGCAGAACCATCTAATGCTTAAGGAAAGTCAAACATGTACATCAAACTTTTGCAAAGTTATGACACCTGTGGTTTGCCTTAATTATGGTCAATATATAGAACATGAATATTGTGTGATACCCATTTATATGGGATGTGAAGAGCTGCAGGGTTTCAAGTTTTTTTAAGAAATAACTTTAATTTTATTAAAGTTGCAACTTTCCCGTGAATATTGTTTTTCTTATGCTATTTACATATGGATCTGTCATGGGCAGACAGGAATTTAATAAATATTATATAATTATGTCAGTGAAAAAGACTATAAGGAAATTCCTTTAGCTGTTACACACAAGGACTTCAGACAGAAGCTTGCACACTAAATGGTTTCCAGTCTCTGGTTTGCTAGCCCTTGCTTCCTCTTCTTCTAGAGAGAATAGTAATTGTTAAAACTCTCATCCTGTTGTTCCACTGTCCAGTGACCACTATATCTTCAAGGATACAGTCAAAATGCCTTAGATTAATCAAAAAGTGCTCTCTGCTCTCTGCTCCCTTCCTCCCACTCACCTCTCTGTATGGTTGTAAGGTCTAGGTCTTTGCCACTCCCGGACCAGCCGCAGCATGGGCATCACCTGAGAACTTACAGAAATGTAGACAGATCTCAAGCCCCGCTGCAGACTTATTTCAGAAGCTGCATTTTAACATGGCCTGTGGGTGATTTGTGTGCACAGTAATGTTCGAGGGGCACTTCTCAATCACTAGTATCTGTATGGCCGTATCCTTTCACTTTCACTACTCTAAACACTTCCTGAAACTTGGTTATTTTAATTTTTCTCCAGGTGTCCCATATTCTTTAAAAATCAACACTGAAGGGCATATGCTCCTTGCATGCCTTCAATCCTACTTTTATTCCAACACTTTAAATTCCTTTTATTAATTTCCCATTGCTTATAAAGTAAGTAGTGGATGTTTAAGGTGTGGCATGGTGACTATAGTTAATGCTATATCACATATTTGAAAGTTGCTAAAGAATAGATCTTAAAAGTTCACATCACAAGAAGAGGTTTTATAACAATGTATGGTGATGGATGGATGTCAATTAGACTACTGTTGATCATTCCACTATAGATATAAATATTGAATTGTGTTGTAAACCTTAAACTTATATATTATATATCAATTATGCCTCAATAAAAACTTTCCCATTGCTGCTCTAACAAATTACTGTAAACTTAGTGGCAAAAAACAACACACATTTATTCTCTTACTGTTCTGGAATCAGAGTCAGAAATGAGTACAAAGGGGTTAAAATCCGGTGTCAGCAGGGCTGGTTCCTTCTGGAGGCTCCAGCCAGGAATCCGTTCCATGCCTCTTCCAGTGTCTCTTCGCCACCATCATCCTTTGGCTCCTTGGCATGTGGCTACATCATCCTGATCTCCACTTTCCTTCCCACATCACCTTCTCCACACTCTTCGACTTTGCCTTCCTCTTACAAGAAAACTTGTGATTATATTGGGTCCACCTGGATCACCCAGTATTCTCTCCTCAAGATCCTTAATTTCTGCAAATTCCCTTTTGCCACATAAGGTAACATTCACAGCTTCCAGGCACTAGGACATGGACATCATTAGGGAGCCATTACTGATCCCACCACACTCTGCCAACTGTTTCTTTTATTTGACTTCACATATCTGTTAACATATGTATTGCTGTCTCATGATTAATCAATTTTAGTTCTTAATAATTTATTTCCCCTGTTCTACTAATACAACTATTCAGTTTTTCATCCTTTTTCTTATTATGACAATGAATATTTTCTCACTGCTCAGCCAATTGTATTTTTTTTCACAACTTTTGAAAAATTTAATTTTATTTTTGCATTTTCCTAGTTTCCTTTGAACATTTGACTGCCTTCCTTCAGCTTTTGTGATAGTTTACAAAGTGCCTCTTCATGCAAATTTCCACACAATGACCGTTTTTTGCCTGTTAGATTGTTTGTCAATGCCAGGTTTCTTTCCTTCTTGGAAATGTACCTTCCGCATCCCTCTTACCTCCAACCTTAACGTGGGCTGGCTGCTCTTTAGGGCTTCTACACAGTTCTTATCTGAAACTTTCAAAGAATGGTTCTCATCCTTGTCTGCACATTGAAATCATCTGGGGGGGCTTTAAAATTCACTGGCACCTGGGTGATGCCCTCAGATGTCCTGTTGTATTGAGGCCTGGGCTTCAGGGCTTTTAAAGCTCCCCACGTAATTCTAGTGTTCTGCCAATGATAAGAATCACTGTTGTGAATTCATCTGGGGAATAGTTGTTACTGCCTTCGTATGTTGGGTCCCTGGTTTCTAGGCCTCATCTATATTCTTGCTTTATTATTATTTTTTGTTTGTTTGTTTTGATGGAGCCTATTATTTAGTAGCTTTTCAAGAGAAGATGCATGTTCAGATTCTCGCATATTTGAAATTATCTTTATTCACCTCGTATTCTTAGCTTACAATTTTCTGGTAAGTATTCCAAATTGAAAATAATTTTTCTTCAGAATTTTGCATGCATTGCTCTTCTAGCCTTGAGTATTGTTTCCCGAGAACTCCAAGGCCATCTGAATATCAGTCCTTATATGAGGGCTTTTCTCTGCTTTCCCTAGAAATACTTTAATATCTTCTTTTTTTCCTGGTATACTGTATTTTATAGTGATATGCCTTAGTGTGGGGTCATTGTTATTCCTTTTCAAAAACAAAGGAAACTCATTCCTAGTTTTAGATGATTTTCTTGTGTTATCTCTTTGATTTATTTCTCTTCATTTTCTCTGAATGGAATTCTTGTTGTTTATATATTATGCTTCCTGGATTTCTTTTCTAACTTTTTTCATAAAAATTTATTTTTCTGCTTTAACTTATTCTTGATGACTCCCGCCCACCCCCACTTCCTGGCATACTGAGTTAGAAAAAAATCCCAGTCCTTCCCCTCCTGAGTGTCTCCTTTACTCACACAACTACTATATTCTCAACATTTCTGATGCCAGATGTGTGGTTTTTTTCTCATGCTGAGTAGTTTTGTGACACCAGTTAGGTGCCCTACAATTTAACTCAGTTGTGACCCTATCTACCTGGAGGTGGTGTCAGTTCCCATCGGTTAAGGGCTTGGTCCTGCAGGACTGCCTCCACTTCAGATGCCAGTCACAGCCAGTAGGTCCCTGGATTACTCACAACTTCAGTCCAACATGGCTGCATATCGGAGGTTCTGTGGGTTTGATCAATTTGCTACTGCAGCTTACAGAACTCAGGGTAACACATCTATTAGTGTATTAAAGGATATGATAGGGGATCCAAGATGGTGGCATAGTCGGTAGAAGCTACACTAACCTCCTCCAAGCACCAAACTGGAATTAAAACTAAACTACAGAAAAATCATCCTGAATAACCAACTGAACAATAGCTGGAGAAAAGCCTTATAGTCAAGGACTTACAGAAGAAACCACATCACCACAAATTGACTGGTAGGAAGTGTAGAGGTGTGAGAGGGCTGGCTGGGCTCCCACAAGTGCAGCTGAAGCTTTGGAGGGATATTTCAGCACCCAGGGTTGGGGAGTTGTCCCTGAGAAGTGAGGGGTCTAAACCCCAAATTGGAGTCCCCAACTCAGAGCACCAGAACCAGGAAAAGAACCCAAATAACATCCAGCTGTGAAAACAGTTGGCTTTCTCTCAGCCAGAGAGAGAAAGCTATAGACAGAGAGGGCCTCTTAAAGGACCAATGCACAAAATCTCATTTGCAGGCATTTATCCTGGGCTTAGGCAGAGAGAGAGCAGAGTGGACTAGAGATGCAAGAGGAGTCTGGGGTCGATTGGAGGTTCTCAGGAGAGAGCTGAAGGGCCGGTTGCCAGGATCCCTGTGCTGAGTAAGTCCCTGTACTGCAGAAGCCATCTTTCTTGGGCAGAGTGCTCCTCTCCAAGAGGTATCAGTCTGGGGAAAAGCAATAGCCCCACCTGCAATAATCCCTCTTACCCCGCTCTATGGAGCTTAAGCCAGGCCGAAGAGGAGTACATTTGGAGGCAATTTTAGGGCTTAAGCCTAATAGAAAGCCTGCAAGCAAAGGTGGATCTCTGGGTCTGGGACTTTAGCTGACCCTCCCGCAGGCCCAGTGGTGCTAAAGGCTGTCCTTGGTGCACAGCCTTATTTTTTCTGCAAACACCCAGGCCCAGCAGATAGAGCCACAAGGTGTGGATTATTGATGGCCCCAATAGGTTGTCCAGGCCAAAGACAGTGTCTGTCATAGGCTGGCACTAGAGTCTTTGCAGATCTAAAATAATATGTAGAAACAAATACAAAGAGGCAGCCAAATGGGAAGACAAAAAAAGGCCAAAAATGAAAGGACAAGAGAATTCTCTAGAAGAAGAGATAAATGAAATGGGAGAAAGCAATTTATCTGATACAGAGTTCAAAGAAATGATTATAAGGATGCTTGAGAGCCTAAAAATAGACAGATTACACCTAGTGAAATTGAAGCAATAATCAAAAGCTCCCAACAAACAGAAACCCTGGACCGTATGGTTTCATAGGTGAATTTTACTAAAGAACTAACACCTCTCCTTCTTAAACTATTCTCTTGAAAAAATTCAAGAGAATGGAAGACTCCCAAGCTCATTCTATATGCCAACAATAACCTAATTCCAAAACCATATAAAGACACTACAAAAAGGAAAATTATAGGTCAATAACCTTGATGAACGTAGATACTAAAATCCTCAACAAAATATTAGTAACTGAAAACAGCAATACATCAAAAAGATCATACAGCATGATCAAGTGAGACTTATTCCAGGAATGCAGGGTTGGTACAACATTTGCAAATCAATAAATTTGATACACCACATAAACAAAATGAATAAAAACTACATTATCATATCAATAGATGTAGAAAAACATTTGATAAAATTCAACACCCATTTATGATAAAAACTCTCAGCAAAATGGGGACAGAACACACTTAAACACAATAAAGGCTGTATATGGCAAACCTGATACCAGCATCGTGCTCAATGGGCAAAAATTACAAGCTTTCCTCTCAAGATTGGGAATAAGATAGGGATGTCTGCTTTCACCTCTCTTACACAACATAGTACTGGGAGTCATGACCATAGCAATCAGACAAGAAGAAGGAAAAAAAGGCATACAAATTGGAAAGGGAGAAGTAAAACTGACTTTATTTGCAGATGACATGATAATGTACTCAGGGAACCCCAAAGATTCCACCAAGAAACTATTGGAACTTATAAATGAATTCAGCAAAGTAGCAGGATACAAAATTAATATCGTTTTGTAACCAGAAGCCAGTTGCATTTTTATATGCCAATAATGAACTAACAGAAAGGGAAGTTAGGAAAACAATCAAATTCACAATTGCTATAAAAAGAATAAAATACCAGGAATAAATCTAACCATGGATATAAAAGACAAGTACTTTAAAATTGTGAGACACTAAAGAAATAAACAGAAGAAACTACAAATAAGTGGAAGCACAGACCATGTCTTTGGATAGGAAGGATTTACATTATTAAAATGTCAATGTTACCCAAAGCAATCTGTAGATTCAATGCAATTCCTATCAAGATTCCAATGATGTATTTCACAGACCTAGAATAAATATTTCAAAAATTTGTATGCAATCACAAGGGGCCCTATATAGCAACAAAAATCCTAAGAAAGAAGAACAAAGTTGGAGGAATCACACTACCTAATATCAATCCTTACTATAATGACATAGTAATAAAAACAGCCTGGTACTGGCATAAAAACAGACATATAGATCAATGGAACAGAGTAGAGAGCCCAGTAATAACCCACACCTTTATACTCTATTAATATTCAACACAGGAAGCAAGCACATACAATGGGCTAAAGATAGTTTATTCAATAAATGGTATTCAGAAAATTGGACAAATATGTGCAGAAAAATGAAAGTAGACTACCTTCTTATGCCACACACAGGAATAAATTAAAAATGAATTAAAGAATTAAATGCTACACCCTAAAAATCCTAGAAGAAAACATGGGCAGTAAAATCTCAGACATTGCTTGTAGCTATATTTTATCAGATATATTTCCTCAGGTAAGGGAAACAAAAGAAAAAGTAAGTGAATGGGACTACATCAAACTAAAAAGTTTTTGCACAGCAAAGGAAAACATCAAAAAAATAAAAACAACAACCTACTGAATAGGAGAACATATTCACTAATGATACATCTGATAAGGTGTTAATATCCAAAATTTATAAAGAACTTATAAAATTAACACCAAAAAAACAACCTAATTAAAAAATGGACAAAGGACCTGAATAGACACTGTTCCAAAGAGGTCGCCAAATGGCCAATAGACATATGAAAAGATGCTCAATGTCACGAATCATCAAAGAGATGCAAATTAAAAGCACAATGAGATATCTCCTCACACTAGTCAGAATGGCTATCAATAAATCAACAAACAACAAATGCTGATGAGGATAGGAGAAAGTGGAACCCTTTTGCACTGTTGGTGTGAATACAGATTTGTGTAGCCACTGTGGAAAGCAGTATGGACATACTTCAAAAAGTTAAAATGGAACACCTTTTGACCCAGAAATTCCACTTCTGGGCATATAGCCTAAGAAAGTCAAAACACTGATTTAAAGAACATAAGCACCCCTATGTTCATTGCAGCATTATTTATAATCACCAGGGTATGGAAACAGCCTGTGTCCACCAGTAGATGAGAGGCTAAAACAACTATGGGGCATTTACACAATGGAATACTACTCAGCTATAAAAAAGAATAAAAATTTATCCTTTGTAACAGTATGGATGGACCTTGAGAACATTATCCTAAGTGAAATGAGCCAGTCAGCGAAAGACAATTACCATACATTTTCACTCATATATGGATTCTAATGAACAAATGAACTAACAAGCAAAATAGAGACTGACCTACAGGTAGGAGCGTGTTGACAGCTATGGCAGCGGAAGTCGGGTGGTGAAGGGACTGAGCAAAGAGGGAAAAGAATTCAGACATGGGCAACAGTGTGTTAATTGGAGGGTGTATGGGCGACAGGGCAACGTAAGGAGTATAAATAGTAATGGAAAAATACAATAAAAAATAAAAATAAAGAGGATATGATAAAAGGTACAGATAAACAGCCAGACAAAGACACCTGTAGGACAAGGTCTGGGAGGGCCCTGAACACAAGAGCTGTGTCCCCATGGAGTTGAGGTGCGGCCACCTTCCTGGTACATGGCCGTGTTCTCCTAGCTAGATGTTCCCTGAGTCCCTTTATTTTTGAGATGTTTATAGAGGCTTTTTCATGTAGGCATGACCAATTATTAACTCCATCTGTTGCTCCTTTCCTCTCTCTAGAGGATGGAGTGGGATGGAGCTGAAAGTTCCAAGCTTCTAATCATGGCTTGGTTTTTGTGGTGACCAGCCTCCATCCAGGAGCCACCCAGAGTCACCTCATTAGAACAAAAGATGCTACTAGTGTTCTTATCAGTTGGAAAATTATAATGATTTTAGGAGCATTGTTTAAGAAAGTGGGAGCAGACACATAATGTCAAGAAAATATGTGAGAGATAGGAAAAAATTTATATATATATATATAGTTTCTTCTAAGTATTTTTGTCTTTTGCAAAGGGAGAGGAGATAGTTTTAATTGCCAAGGGCTTTTTTTCTGTGGCTATTTAAAAATAACAATCATTTCTTATTTCATGGATAAAATATCACCTTCTGCCTCACAGAGGAAAGGGCAGAGAGCATATGAAAATGTAAAGGAAGGACTTCCAGTCAAGATGGCAGCATAGGCAGCCATGGGTCACCTCTTCATACAACCACATCAAAATTACAACTATAACATAGAACAACTATCACTCAGAACTGTCAGAATGGAAGTCTGACAACTACGGAATTAAAGAAACCACATCTATCCAGACTGGTAGGAGGGCTCAGACACGAAATAGGCTGGTCTCTCACCCTCACATGGTGGATAAAAATTTGAGAGGGATGTCTGGGGAGTGACCAGGCCCCAGCACAGGGTTCCAGTGCCAGGAACATAAGTCCCCACAGCCTCTGGCTGCAAAAAAACAGCAAGGACTGAGTTGGTAGGAAAATATGCTGGATCCCCAAATAGTTCCTCTTAAACAACCCACACAGACTCAACTACTTAGACTCACTCCCTCTGAGCTGAAGACCCGGGGTGGCAGCTTGAAAGGCACCAGAGATATACAGGGAGAAACTGAAGTGTTGGCATCAAGGCGAGCAGAGGCCATTGTCCCTTTTCTAAACCCTCTCCCCAAAGAACTGGCAAACTGGTGACATATCTGAGACTCCATTACCCTGGCTAACACTATTTGACCTGCCTTGGAAATCCGTAGGGACTACACCCCACCCAACTGATGGGCCCATGAAAGCTGCTTTTCCATATGACTGCCTGGTATTGGTCATGCTTCATGACTTCCTAAATCCTATCAAACAAGCAACAGCTGGCCTCAGTGAGCCCCAGCGCCTGTACCAGCAGCCTCGTTTCATAGCCTGGCTTCACCTGGGACTCTCCAAGCCCAGCACAAGTACCAGCCATCTTAGACTGCTTGATAGCTCAGGCAGGGTGGTCCCAGGCAAAACACAGGTTGGGGCTGACCTTAGCCTGTCCCACCCAGAAAACCCCAGGGCCAGTGCACTCAGTGGACAACTATTAACTACGCTGGAGCACCAGCACCCTGCCCCTGCACAGCTGATCCTCCCCGGAAGGCAGAGGTTGGTGGTCAGTGGTCACAGCTGACTGGTCTGGGTACATCTGTCCCATTGATCTACCAACAGCAACCAAGTCTCAACTACAAGAGGAGGGTGTATTCAACCCACATGAAGGGCACTCCTTAAGTACCCAGCTTGGGTGATAGGAGAGGCTGTGCCACTGGACCCCACAGGACACCTACTGTATTAGGCCACACTATCAAGACATGGAGTCAAATGTCTCTACCTAATAAATAGAAACAAATACAGGGAGGCTGCCAAAATGGGGAGACAAAGAAACATAGCCCAAATGATATAACAGACTAGAACTCCAGGAAAAGAGCTGAAAAAAATGGAGATAAGCAGTTTATCAGCAGTGGAATTCAAAACACTTGTTATAATGATGTTAAAGGATCTTAGTGAGGACCTCAACAGCAGAAAAAAAAGATTCAATCAGAAATGAAGGATACACTAATTGAAATAAAGACCGAAAAGAACAGTAGAGTGGATGAAGCCCAGAATAAAATCAATTATATGAATCATAAGGAATCAAAAAACAACCAGTTAGAACAACAAGAAGAAAAAAGAATTAAAAAAAAATGAGGACGACACATGCAGACTCTCAGACAACTTAAAGTGGTCCAACATTCACATTTAGTGGTGCCAGAAAGAGAAAAGAAAGAGTAAGAGCAAGAAATTGGAAATCTATTTGAAAAAATAATGAAAGAAGACTCCTCTAATTTGGTGAAGGACATAGACATGCAAGTCTAGGAAGCACAGAGAGTCCCAAACAAGATGGACACAAAGAGGCCCACTCCAAGACACGTGATAATTAAAATACCAAAGGTTACAGATAAAGAGAGAATCTTAAAAGCAGCAAGAAAAAGAAGTTAGTTACCTATAGGGGAGTTCCAATTAGACTGCCAGCTGATTTCTCAAAAGAAACTTTGTAGGTTAGAAGGGATTGGCAAGAAATAGTCATAGTCATGAAAAGCAGGGACCTACAGCCAGGATTGCTGTACCCAGCAAAGCTATCACTTAGAATCTATGGTAGATAAAGAGCTTCCCAGACAGGAAAAAAACTAAAGTTCATCATCACCAAACCATTATTATATGAAATGTTAAAGGGACCTATTTAAGAAAAAGAATATTAAAACCATCAACAGTAAAATGGCAAAAATACAAATCTATCAACTATTAAATCTAGAAAACAAACTAAGTAAACACAAGAACAGAGACAGAATAATGGCTACAGAGAGAGTTTTCATGGTTGCCATATGGGAGTGGACTGTGGGGGAATGGGTGAAGAGGTGAGGGGATTAAGAATTAAAAATAGGTAGTTACAGAACAGCCATGGGGATGCAAAGTACAGTATAGGAAGTGGAGTAGCCAAAGAGGTTTTATGCATGACCCATGGACATGAACAACGGTGGGGGGATTGCCTGAGGAGAGTGTCCTGTTTGGAGGGATGGCAAAGGAGGAAAAATTGGGACGACTGTAATAGCATAATCAATAACATATACTTTTAAAAAAAGGAAAGAAAACTTCAAGGAAGGTGGCCCAGAGGCTCAGTGCTCAGTATGCAGGATTTTTCAGAATCTTTTCATTTTCAACCAGGAATTTGACTGCTACTGACTCTGTATGAGGCGTGCCTTGTTTAGTATAATGCAGAGAATACATTTTTGATTTCCTGTCAGGATTGGGGGAATTAGCATCTGAATTTTCAGGGTGGGAGCAGGCATGGGCACTTTCCTGTCATCCATCAGTCCCTCCCAGCAACTGGTACAAATATTGGGCCTACGCATTGATCTGTGGAGAAAATTGGAGTCTTATGCATATTCTCTATTCCCCGATAGCCAGCTATCTCTTGGTTTCTGAAGACAGAGTTTGTTTCATTTCCTCCTCTGTTTAGGATAATTTTTGAGACAGGATGGAACAGAAGCATTTTTATTCCAAACATTAAATAGGAACGTAATGTTTGTTATGGGTTGAATTGTGTCTGCCTCCCCGCTGCCCCCTCCCCTACCTGCCAAATTTATATGTTGAAGTCCTCAACTCCAGTACCTCAGAATGTGACCTTATTTGAATACTGGGCCTTTACAGTGGTAAGCAAGTTAAAACGTGCTCATTAGGGTGGGTTCTAATTCAATAGGAAAGGTATCTTTGTATAAGAGGGAAATTTGGACAGAGAGGCAGAGGGAAGTCCATCTACAAATCAAGAGGAGAAACCTGGACCCTTGTATCATGGTCCTCAGAAGGAACCAACCTTGCAGACACCTTGATTTTGGACTCCTGGCCTCCAAAACTGTGAGACAGCAAATTTCTGTTGTTTGAGCCACCTAGACTGTGATACTTTGTTACGGAAGCCTAAGCAAACCCAACACAATGCTATTTTTCATTTGCTTGTATATTCTTCCCCCTACTTAGTCTGATTTGTGCTCTTTAAAACACAGCTTTGTGTCATTCACTTTGAGAAAATATATTTGATCCAGTTTAATTAAATATCCTTTGTAGCTATCATGATATACTGCAGTGATTAATCTTCTTGTCTGTCTTCCACACTGAGCTATAAGCACTTGAGGTTTGGGATCATGTCTTATCACAGTGCTTGCACACAGGAGGCTTAAATATTGTTTATGGAATGCTTATATTATAAGTATAGCTTTTAGGAGAGGATGATTAAAACTGCGCATTTTAGTTGAATAACAAAAATTTAAGTTTTTAAATGTTAAATTAGTATTTAATGATAGAAAAAAAATATGTGAATACAGTGACATAGAAAATTCTAGCACTTAGAACTAAGAAAAATAGTGATCAAAAGTTTTTTTCTCACCTATTTTTGAATAGAAACTTCCTGTCCTGCCTAGAGAGCACAGCTGGGCGAGCACACATTAGGATGGCAGATAACTTTGAAGTCTTCATAGTAAGGTGCTGTGTGACCTCCCAGTTTCTGTAGCCTTTTAGATGACACTTTATGTGTCTAACTTTTCTTTCTGAGTCAAAAACTAGGACCATATTCTGATAAAAAGAACAAGTGATTAAGCTTAAAAGGAAGGAGTACAAATAGAATTTAGGTTCCCCCCTCAAGTCATTACTGCTCATTTAAGTAAATATTTTACTCCTTCTTTTAATATCTTGATTAGAAGTTGTACTCCCTTTGCCCCCTTTTAGGTTTTATGCAGAATATTTGTGATGAAGACTAGCCTTCTCTAACAATAAGGGGTCATTCTGTCCTACCATAGTTGCCTTCTGTTTAGGATATCGATAAGAGGATATAGCTATAGCAGGGTTCGGATATACAGTGGATTTCTGAACAAACACTCAGAGCTCCACTATTCTAATTAGTAGTGTTATTGATGGAATTATTTGACAGAAAATGGGTTTTATGATGACAGAAATGGGGGAATGAATTAAGAAGTGCTTGAGGAAATATTATAGTAAGAGAAAAGGGTGGGGAGGACAAGCCTACAGAAGCTTTATGGATTATTAGTCCAGAGAGCTAGGCCTGAAATATGCAGCCTACTGCCATGAGGATGCTGGTAGTTTTGTGAGAAAAATGGAGTTTTGTACACATTAGCTTATCAGCCTGGCCTCTGTGCCTTACAGAGGTTGGGCTGTAAATCATTGTGGAAGAGACAGAATCTTGATATCCCATAAATTCTGGAATATCTGGTTATTGTGCCAGTGTGTGGAACCCTGATGTGGTGGGTCAGTGGGACTAAAGACACCCTGCTGTGTGTGCTAGCTCTCTTAAGACTCCCCCTGGTCCTAATTCAGCCAGAATGATGACTCTCGTGCTCCTAAACAGGCCTTGTTTTTCTGTTTGGAAATAGGAATAAGCTTCAGGTATAGATTGGGGATGCAAAGACTTAGAAAGAAATGCACATCTGGAATCGTGTGGTATCAGTCACCGGTCAACAGGCTATTTAATAGGGTGCCATGACTGAGCAGTAGATATGTCAGTGCTTCTAAGTCACTGTCGCTGTTGCTTGTCCCTGATATTGACCGATCATCCAGCTGGAATATTCTCAAAAAATATTTAACTTTTTTCTATTTCAAAGCCTTCTCATTAGAAAGAATACAGTATGTTTACTCTCTCTGAGTTGATGTTTTTAAAGCTTAGTTAATAGATCATACTTTGAAATGTGCCTTACTAGCCTTCTTTTTTATATATCCCAAGGGACATTTTCAGACATATGCATAAATCACTCAATGGGCAAGTGTGTATGGAAAGCGTGTTGTATGCTTAGTACAGAGGATCAGTTAATTAAAACCAGATCCATGGTAGGCAGACTAGTATATTGTGGTGATGCTTTTTCCTATGATTTTCTTCCTATGCCTTTACAGGCCAGAGGCCAGGTGTATAAGGATTCTCTAAAGGAAGAAGAAAATCGAAAATTACAAAAGATGAAGGAAGAACAACATCAGAAGGTATTCACAATACCCTGTATTATTTACTTCTGACAATAATTTTGAAGTGTTTCCGAACAGAAATATTTATATGCGTGAAATCCTGAAAAAATCACACAAACCATTAACACTAAAAAGTGAGATGTGGGTATGTCTTAAAAGTATGGTGGCTAATTCTAGTAAAAACTACCACACTGCTTTATCTAGGGGCTACAGTGTGTCTGTTATAACTGGTGCCAGCAGTTCTTGGAGATTAGAGAACACTTATGAACTTGTCATCTATAAAATATAACCAATATCACTGCCATTTTTAAAGCCAAACATGTACATGGGATATTACGAGCAGTGTCCAGGGAATGCTATGGTGCATACAAAGTGGGTATGTACATTCATGAAACTGGCTTAAATAGTCATTTAAAATACACATATAAAGGACATCAAGATACTCTATACGTGCATACAAATAGGTGAGGCAGTTCAAAGTTTCTGAGGAGTAGAAATAAGTGCAGTGAATGCAGAGCCTCCTGAGAAGAGTGCTTGGAGGGGCAATCCTCATTAGAATACGAAACTTCTGGCACAGCGACTGAAAGCACTCAGTGTTCTGACTCCATGGTCGTACTTGCTTTGGTACATAGGCCTAGAGAGGGCCGGGCACTCCTCAGCGTGGGCTGAGAACAAGGAGCAACACCAGAGGTTAGCTTCGAGGTGCCACTGCAGTCCAAGTCCTTTGAAAAAGCAAAATAAGTTATTTGGCTAGTTGGAGACCATTATTTCCCCCATAATTCTTATTTTCCAACTTTTATTTTTACTATATTGGTGATATATCCTGTCATTTATTCTAGGATGTCCCTCAATTCTATTTCATCAGTTATACAATGAACTTGAATTTGCATTTCCTTGATTTGGTTTAATTTGTTTTCATCCTTGTCTTTGCCACACAAGGGTAATTTATTATTGCTGTTGTGTGTGAAGCTCACATTATGAAATGGACTATATATATATACTGTACCAATTGTTGCTATAATTTGACTCTTTCGAGTGTTACCCTCCTTCCAGCAGCAGTCAGTCCCTCACTTGCTCATGGTTTCACTCAGCACACAGTCTAAATGACTATGTCACTAACCTGTTTTGTTCATGGTAGGCAGCAATTAAATTATTGAAAGAATAATGCAAATTCAAAATTTAGTTATTAAGCTACTATATAAGCTATGAAACATTTCTATTCCCTGGTGTTTTTTTAAAAAAGAAATATATTTTTCTTTTGACAAAGGCTATATTGAAATCCACAATTAAATAAGCAACATTATAGTAATATTCTGGGAGTTATAGAGTAGAAGCTAAATCTGGTATATACTCATGTTATATTTTCAATGTCATTCAATTTCAAATGACATGGAAATGTTAAGCTGTTTCTGTGATCTTTTAATTTGCTACTAAGTCCTGAGGTAGGTACAAGGGGCGTGTTATGAAGTTAGTGTGCATATGATTTATTTTAAAGTAACTTCTGTATGAATTTTAAATAGCATTTTATAAAATTTGGTGTATATTTTTGGGATATGAAAACCATTAAAAGTAAAACATTTTACAAAGAAGAATGCTCAACAGATTAGAAAATCAGATCTGGGATTTAATTTTCAGGTTGAGCAGTTATTTTAAACAGTGAAAATTAGGCTTTTTATTTCTTAATCTTGTTTTTCTTCTAGAGATTGGCAAATATTGATACATACATATTTCCTGGTTATTGATTGAACATACTTTTATATAAACTGTTTCCCTTTTACTTACTGTAGTTTTTGGTAAAATGAATAATATTAGCACATAGATAATTCCATCATTAGGGATTTCAATAACAGTACAATACATAAGGGTATTTATCGTATTTTTGCTGAATCTATTGTTAGAAAATTTCCACTGAAGGCATTCCCCGATTGGTAGAATCTGTCATTCCTTATCACTTTAATGATTTAGCTTAAGAAAACAAGAATGATCATGTCTTTGGTAAGAAACAGAAAACAACACATTTATATCATTGCATCTATTCATGTATCTGTTCATTCCATTCATTTAACAAGTATTTATTGAATATCCTCTTTGGAATAACTTGTAAATACATTATCTAGGTTAAGTTGAGGTGACAGCAAATTTATTTGGTTCTCTATGTCACTCACTTTCACATTGTTTTCACTCTGGTCTCTGGGGACAGTAGGTTTCTCTGTTTACATGTGATTAAGTTCCTTTTTCCACAATTTATTTGTAATTCCCTTTCCCCCTCTATACCTTTGATATTTTTTCTCTATTGACTGATACTTGTATTTTATCAACTAATATGCTCACTATTGCATTCATTCTGAAATGAACAAACCAACTAACCCCTTCCTTGATTCTGCTATTCTCAGATATAGCACCTTTCCTGCTTCTACTGAAGTAATAAAAAGACAAAGGTAATATTACTATAATCATATTTTTAGAGTATTTTTATTGTTATTCTATTACAGTTGTCCCAATTTTTCCCTTTTGCTCTCCTCCGCCCAGTCCCTTCCCATTCCTTCCACTTTAATCCCCCTCCCCTCCCCTCTGGTCACTGTCAATCTGTTCCATGTTTCCATGCCTCTGGTTCTATTTTGCTCAGTTTATTTTGT
>PVJI01021981.1:0-26119 GCA_004026765.1 Micronycteris hirsuta
TTTTTAAATTACTTTATTGTTCTTCAATTACAGTTGTCTGCATTTTCTCCCCTCCCCTCCCCCCCCACCCCAACCAAACCCTCCTCCCTCCCTTGCTTCTACCCTCTTCCTTGGTTTTGCTCATGTGTCCTTTACAGTAGTTCCTGAAAGCCCCTCTCCACAATCCCCGCCCCCCTCCCTTCTGGCTATTGTTAGATTGTTCTTAATTTCAATGTCTCTGGTTATCTTTTGCTTGCTTTTATCTTTTGTTCATTATGTTCCGGTTAAAGGCGGTTTTCAAATTTCTCGGCATACAGTTCTTCATAGTAGTTTCTTACAATCCTTTGTATTTCTGTCGCATCAGTTGTAATATCTCCTTTCATTTCTGATTGTATTCTTTCTCTTTTTTCTTGATGAGCCTGCTTAAAGCCTTGTTGATTTTGTTTATCTTTTCAAAGAACCATCTTCTGGATTCATTGATCCTTAGAATTGTGCTTTTAGTCTCCATGTCATTTAATTCTGCTCTGATCTTAGTTATTTCCTTCCTTCTACATAGTCTGGGCTATCATCATTGTTGTTCTTCAAGTTCTTGTAGGCATAGGGTCAGGCTGTTTGTTTGAAATCTTTCTATCTTTTTTAGGTAGGCCTGTATCACTATGAACTTCCCTCTCAGGACTGCCTTTGCTGTGTCCCATAAGTTTTGGGTTGTTGTGAGTTCATTTTCATTTGTTTTATTTTATTTTACCTCAATTACAGTTATTTGCATCCTCTCCCTTCCCCTCATCTCTTCCCCTCCAGCCCCGCCCCCCAGCCTCCCTCCTCCCCCTTAGTTCTGTCAATGTGTCCTTTACAGTGATTCCTGAAAACCATTCTCCCCATTGTCCCCTCCCCCCTCTCCTCTGTCTATTGTTAGACTGTTCTTAATTTCAATGTCTCTGGTTATGTTTTGCTTGCTTTCTGCTTTTGTTGGTTATGATCCGGTTAAAGGTGAGATCATATGGTATTTGTCCCTCACCGCCTGGCTTACTTCACTTAGCATAATGCTCTCCCATTCCATCCATGCTGTTGCAAAGGGTATAAGCTCCTTCTTCCTTTCTGCTGCGTAGAATTCCATTGTGTAAATGTACCATAGTTTCTTGATCCATTCATTTGTAGATGGGCACCTACGTTGTTTCCAGCACTTGGCTATTCTGAATTGTGCTGCTATGAACATAGGAGTGCAAAGGTTCTTTTGAATTGGTTTTTCAGGATTCTTAGGGTATAATCCCAGTAGTGGAATTGCTGGGTCAAAAGGCAGTTCCATTTTTAGTTTTCTGAGGAAGTTCCATACTGTTTTCCACAATGGCTGCACCAGTCTGTATTCCCACCAACAGTGCAGTAGGGTTCCCTTTTCTCCACATCCCCTCCAACAGTTATCTGTTGCTTTGTTGATGATGGCCATTCTGACTGGTGTGAGGTGGTATCTCATTGTGGTTTTAATTTGCATCTCTCTGATGGCTAATGATGTTGAGCATCTTTTCATATGATTCTTTGCCCTCCGTATGTCTTTTTTTGAGAAGCGTCTGTTCATGTCTTTTGCCCATTTTTCACTGTTGGGTTTTTTGTCTTCCTGGAGTGGAGTTGTATAAGTTATTTATATATTTTGGAGAACAGGCCCTTGTCTGAGGTATCATTGGCAAATATGTTTTCCCATATGGTTGATTCCCTTTTTATTTTAATACTATTTTCTTAGCCCCACAGAAGCTCTTTATTTTGATAAGATCCCACTTGTTTCCTTTATGTCCCTAGCTCTAGATACATATCATTGGAGATGTTGCAGCGTGGAATATCTGAGATTTTCCTACCGATGTTTTCCTCTAGAACTTTTATGGTGTCATGACTTACATTTAGGTCTTTTATCCACCTTGAATTTATTTTTGTGTATGGTGTAAGTTGGTGCTCGAGTTTCATTTTTTTGCATGTTAGCCATCCAGATTTCCCAACACCATTTGTTGAAGAGGCTATTTTTATTCCATTTAATGCTTCTGCCCCCTTTGTCGAAGATTAATTGCTCGTAGAGACTCGGGTTTATTTCTGGGCTCTCTATTCTGTTCCATTGGTCTATCTGTCTGTTTTTATGCCAACACCAAGCTGTTTTGATTACAGTGGCCTTGTAATATAGTTTGATATCAGGAATTGTGATCCCTCCTGCTTTGCTCTTCTTTCTCAATATTGCAGCTGATATTCGGGGACGTTTATGGTTCCATATAAATATTTGAAGTGTTTGTTCTATATCCGTGAAATATATCATTGGAACTTAGATAGGGATTGCATTGAATCTATAAATTGCTTTGGGGAGTATGGACATTTTGATGATGTTGTTTCTTCCAATTCATGAGCATGGTATATGTTTCCATTTGTTTGTGTCTTCCATGATTTCTCTCTTCAGTGTTGTGTAGTTTTCTGAGTAAAGGTCTTTTAGCTCCTTGGTGAGGTTTCTTCCAAGGTATTTTGTTTGTTGTTGTTCCTATATCAAATGGGATTTTTTTTCCTGATTTCTGCTTCTGCTGTTTCACTGTTGGCATACAAAAATGCCTTTGATTTCTGGATATTGACTTTATATCCTGCTGTCTTGCCAAATTCAATTATTAGATCAAGTAGTTTTTTGGCGGAGTCTATAGGATTTTCTAAGTATACTATCATGTCATCTGCAAACAGCGACAGTTTTGTCTCCTCCTTTCCAATTTGGATGCCTTTTATTTCCTTTTCTTGTCTGATTGCTGTGGCCAACACTTCCAGAACTATGGTGAATAGAAGTGATGACAGTGGGCAACCTTGTCTTGTTCCTGATCTTAGAGGGAAAGATTTTAGTTTTTGTCCATTGAGTATAATGTTGGCCGTAGGTTTCTCATATATGGCCTTTATTATGTTGAGGAATGCTCCCTCTATTCCCACTTTGCTAAGTGTTTTTATCATAAATGGATGCTGTATCTTATCGAATACTTTTTCTGCATCTATTGCTACGATCATGTGATTTTTGTCTTTTATTTGGTTTATGTGATGTATTAGGCTTATTGTTTTGCGAATGTTGTACCATCCTTGCATCCCTGGGATGAAACCTACTTGGTCATGGTGAATGATCTTTTTAATGTATTGCTGGATGCGGTTTGCTAATATTTTGTTGAGAATTTTAGTGTCCATGTTCATCAGTGATATTGGCCTGAAGTTTTCTTTCTTTGTTGTGTCTTTTTCTGGTTTTGGGATTAGGATGATGCTGGCATCATAAAATGAGTTTGGGAGTCTTCCATCATTTTGGATTTTTTGGAATAGTCTGTGAAGGATAGGTATTAGTTCCTCCCTAAGTGCTTTGTAGAATTCTCCTGTGAAACCATCTGGTCCAGGGCTTTTGTGTGTTGGGAGTTTTTTGATTACTGATTTAATTTCATCCACTGTTATTGGTTGGATCAGGCTTTCTGTTTCTTTCTTATTAAGTTTTGGAAGATTATATTTTTCTGAAAATTTGTCCATTTCTCGTAGGTTTTCATATTTCTTGGCATACAGTTCTTCATAGTAGTGACTTCTAATCCTTTGTATTTCTGTGGCATCAGTTGTAATATCTCCTCTTTCATTTCTGATTGAGTTTATTTGGGTCCTCTCTCTTTTTTTCTTGATGAGCCTGCTTAAAGGCTTGTCTATTTTGTTTATCTTTTCAAAGAAGCAGGTCCTGGATTCATTGATCCTTAGAATTGTCCTTTTAGTCTCTAAGTCATTTAATTCTGATCTGATCTTGGTTATTTAATTCCTTCTACTTGTTCTGGGTTGTATTTGTTGTTGTTCCTCGAGTTCATGTAGGCATAGGGTTAGGTTGTTTGTGTAAACTGTTTCTGTTTTTTATATGTAGGCCTGTATCACTATGATCTTCCCTCTCAGGACTGCCTTCGCTGTGTCCCATAAGTTTTGGGTTGTTGTCAGTTCATTTTCATTTGTTTCAAGGAACTTTTTGATTTCTTCCCTAATCTTGCCCTTGACCCATTCATTGTTTAACAGCATGCTATTCAGTCTCCATGATTTTGAGTGTTTTGGGTTTTTTTCATTTGGGTTGGTTTCTAATTTCAGTCCCTTGTGGTCAGAGAGAAAACTTGGTATGATTTCAATTTTGTTGAATTCTTGAGGCTTGTTTTGTGTCCTATTATATGGTCTATTTTTGAAAATGTTCCATGTGCATATGAAAAGAATGCATATTTAGCTTCTGTGGGGTAAAAGGGTCAATATATATCAGTTAAGTCCATTTCGTCTAGGGCATTATTCAATGCCACAATATATTTGTTAATATTTTGTTTGGAAGATTTGTTCATTTTTGACAGTGGGGTGTTGAAATTCCCTACTATAATTGTGTTACTGTGAATATCTTTCTTGAAGTCCTCCAAGATTTCTTTTATGTATTTGGGTGCTCCTATGATGGCTGCATATATATTTACAATGTGTATGTCTTGGTGGATTCTTCCCTTGCATATTATGAAGTGGCCTTCTGGGTCTCTCTTTAAGGCAGTTGTTTTGAAGTCTATTTTGTCTGATATGAATATTGCTACCCTTGCCTTTTTTTTTCCTGTCCATTTGCTTGGAAATTTTTTTCCAGCCCTTCACTTTCAGTCTGTGTAGGTCTTTTGTCCTGAGGTGGGTCTCTTGTAGGCAGCATATGTGTGGGTCATGCTTTCTTATCCATTCAGCTATTCTATGTCTTTTGATTGGAGCATTTAATCCATTTACATTTAAGGTTGTTATTGATAGGTACTTATTTAGTGCCATTTTTTTGTACCTGTGTTCCTCTCTCTCTCTCTCTCTTTTTACTTCCTTTCTTTAAAGCAGTCTTTTTAGCATCTTTTGAAGAGCTGGTTTGGTGGAGATGTATTCTCTTGGACTTCTTTTGTCTGGAAAGCTCCTTATTTGGCCTTCTATTCTTGATTGAGAGCCTTGGTGAGTAAAATAGCCTTGGTTGCATGCTTCAGGTTCTCTTTCCTTGGAATATTTCTTGTCATTCTCTTCTGGCTTTGAGTGTTTCCATTGAGAAGTCAGCTGCTAGTCTCTTCAGGGCTCCATTTTATGTTACTTCCTTTTTCTGCCTTGCTGCCTTTCAGATTCTCTCTTTGTCTTGGAATTTTGCCATTTTAGTTATGATTTGTCTTGAAGTGGGCCTCTTTGGGTTCCTCTTGATTAGTACCCTCTGTGTTTCCTGGATTTGTGTGACTTTTTCTTTTACCAAATTAGGGAAGTTTTCCGTCATTACTTTTTCAACCAGGTTTTCTATCTCTTGCTGTTCTTCTTCTCTTTCTGGTTTTCCTCTTATATGGATTTTATTACGTTTCATATTGTCTTGCATTTTCCTTATTCCCTCTTCATTCTTTCTGAGCCTCTTTTCCTTTTCTCGCTCTTTGGGTGTTTTTTTCTACCTTGTCCTCCAGCACTCTGAACCAGTCTTTCCTTCATCAAGCCTGCTTTTGATTCCTTCTACTGTGTTCTTCAGTTCAGAAATTGTGTTCTTCATTCCTCTTGGTCCTCGTTGAAAGTTTCCATTTCCTTTTTCATGTTGATATAGTTTGCAGTGAGTTCATTGTAGTTTCCCTGTCATTTCTGGTAATTCTCCTTGAGCTCATTTAGCTTCCTGATAACAAATGCTTTGAACTCAATATATGATAATTGACTTGCCTCTGTTTCATTGATCATTCTTTCTGGGACTTTCTCCTTTCCTTTCATTTGGGGATTGTTTCTCTGTCTTCCCATTGTTTGTGAGACTCTTCTTGCTAGCCTCTGTTTCTTAAATTGATCTGTTCTGACTCCCTGTGTTTATGGTATAAACTTCTATGGTAGAATACCTGTGAGATTCATTGGTGTAGTCTCCTTAATGTCCTGAGCTTGCTGTTCTTGGACTGTCATTTATGTTGGCTCTCTGTATGTCTTTGGGTTTTAATTGTTGTTGGGTCTTTCTTCATTGGGTCCTTTCCTCCAGCTGGTTAACTGAAGGTCACTCCATTTACCACACCTTGTATTGTATTGTGCAGGTGTTGACAAGTTGTATTGAAGCTGATTCTTCTGTTTGAACAAGGTTTTGAGGCTTCTCTCTAACTCGTGTTCCATCATTTGTTGTGGATAATTTCTCCATCAATTGGTTTTATTTCCAAGTTAGTCCTGAATTGAGGTTCAGGACTAGTGTGTGTTCCACTTCCTCCTTCACCTTCTTCTGTTGCTTTCTGCCAGTGGTTCCTTTGTTGGTGGATTTTCTCTTCCAGCAGGTGTACTGATGTTCACTGCCCCCACTTTTCACGTTCTCTGGAGTAGGAAAGTGAAATTTGTTTCACTGTCTCTGTTTTTTGGAATGACCCCTGTTTGGGTCTAACTCTGATATTTTCACAGCTCCAAGTTTTAATGTCTCACCATGGTCAAAGACGAGAAAAAAAGGGAAGGAAGGGAGAGGGAATAAAAAGGGGAAAGGAAGGAAGGAAGGAGGAATAAAAAAGAAAGAAGGAAAGAAAGAAAGAGGAATTTAAAGGAGGAATTTTAAGAAAAAATTTTTAATTTAAAAAATAAAAGAGGGAAGGAACAAGGAATAATAAAGGAAAGAGAGGAAAAAGGTATAAAAAAAGAAATATGGACAGAAAGGAAGAAGGAATTTTTAAAAAGAAGCGTTCTGCTGGCCTTTAACTGGTCAGGCCTTTTCTTCTGATCTTCCTGGCTGCGTCAGAGTGGGAAGGTATTGGTTTTGCTTTTCTCCCTTTCTGAGAAGTACTCTTCACTGTTGTTCAGCCTCCAGCCCAGTTCCTAGGTGCCCTTCTGTGCCCTCCCTAGGCTTTTAGTCCACCAGTGGTGCTGTCCTTGAGGTGCACCAATTAGGAGCAACTCACACACTGACTTCTTGGTTTTTGCTGGCCTAGATGCTAGGGACCCTTAGCACCCCTTCTGGGTAGTTTAGTCCCCAACTGAGTCAAGTCTTTCTGAGGACTGCAGCTCCTCTCTGCAGGGCACTTCTGCCTATCTCCTATAGAGCCAGTTGGCTCTGCAGGGCTCTGGGCACAGGGGCTAGGTGGAAGGTGCTTTGTCCCTGGCACCCCGGGCGTGAGCTCCACGGACCTGTGTGCACTGCTCCCAGTGCTTCTGGAATGAGTGCGGGCGGACCACCACCTGGTCAGGGCCACCAGTTGGGCACCATTCCTGGTTCTTCTGGAGTGGGTGTGGACGGGCTGCCACCAGGCCGTGGATCACTGGGTGTGCATAGTCCCCAATTCCCCTGGATTGAGCTTGGATGAGCCACCACCGGGTTGGAGGCCACCGGTTGTGTACCTTCCTCGTTCTTCTGGAGTGTGCATGGGTGGGCTGCTCAGGGCCACCAATCACCAGGCACGCACCAACCCCAGGACTGCGAGGGTTGGGGTGGCAGGGGCGTAGGAAGTGGATGTCTGCTGCAGAGACTCCCCAAACAGCCATGGAGTGCCTGTTTTTTTCTATTTTTCTTTTTGAAAAAGTCTTCCTATTTAAGCCTTTCGGTCCAAGCAAGCACCTGGCCTCTCACACAGCCCAGCCTGTTTCTCTCCCAAGTATCTTGCAGCAGACCCAGCGGGCACCAGGCCTGGGGCTGCCACCCACCCTGGTCCCAGGGACCTCATTGTCCCAAAGCACTCTCCTTACCATCTGATCATTCAATGTTCCCTATAATTTTGGTCTCCAATCTTAATATGTGTTGGAATACCATTGACTGTGTGCTCTGTTCCTCACAAGATCAACTAGGTGTTTCACCAGTGGGCAGAGGGAAGTGGCCTTTGCTCCCACTTATCTCATCACCATCTTCCCTAAAATCTTGTCCTACTTCTTGACTGATGGCACTAATGGCTTGAGAGGTGACATCAAAGCTTTTGCCATAGTGCAGGCTAATCTGCTTATTTCTATATTCAAAAAGGATACCATGACTGGCATTTCAAACATGGTCAAAAATATATATTTGGTAGGGCTAAAAAGGTGCAAATCACTGTTATAATCAGATGCAAGGGAGAGTTCTCATAGATCCTGAGTAGTGTTGGGCTTCTGAGGCATAAACTTCATCAGTCTTCCTAGAGGGCATGGTCTCCCATAACTGTTTGCTGGAACATAGAAATATATAGTCCTTGCACATATTAGAAACTATCTTTTGGCAATTCAATGTGACCAAGGTTATAAAATACATTAGTGGTGGTGCTACAATTTATCTCCATGTCTTCTGCAAACATAGAACAGTTGTGAAACTTGCACATTCTCCAGCTGGGGCTACATTAGTGACTTTGAAGGAAAACATTTCCCTATCAATTAGTTACCACAGGTCCCCAATTATAAATATCAGAGTAGGGTATGTTCTTATTGATACACCAAAACAAAGTACAATTTCAAAGGCTTTCTATGGGGTTTACAAACATCTATAAGACATGAACTGAAAGTTTGTTCAACATAGGTCCCTCCTGCAAGAAAAAAGTCAGAGATGTTTAGAACACTTCTTCCTAAATATACCCAAATATTTTCATATTGTTTGAAAGGAATAAGTTTTCCATAATGTGGCATCAAACAAAAGAAGTAATAAAAAGAATATGTCATTGTTTTTCAAAAGATGACTTTTAGATCTCCTTGTGTTTCAGTGGTCTACTGTTCTTTTGGTGCATTCTTTACTCTGATGTGATGAGTCCAAGATTTTATTCCTGACAATTTCATCATAGTTGGGGTGGTGAGGAGTACATCCCAAGGTTCAGACCAGTTTTCTTGTAATTGGCTTTCTGGAGATCCAGTCTTCCAAGTCTCGAGTAGCACCTTATCTCCAGGTTCAAATAAATGTAGTGAACTTATGGGGGAGAGATCTATAATAAAAGCTAGGTCATTTGTTACAGCTAAGGTCTGACTTAGATGTTATACATAGTTCTTTACCTTCACTTCTTGATCTATATACATATCTTCCACACCAGTCATAGCCTGAAATTGTCACCTGTACACAATTTCATAAGGCTCATTGAATCCCACTTTGAGGAGACAGAAATGAAGAATACAATTTCTGAATTGAAGAACACAGTAGAAAGAATCAAAAGCAGACTACATGAAACAGAGAATCAAATCAGTGATCTGGAAGACAAGCTAGAAAACCACTCCCAGAAGGAGAAAGAAAAGGAAAAAAGACTCAAAAAGAACAAAGAGGGTTTAAGGGAAATGCAGGACAACATGAAAAGGAATAATATCTGTAACAGAGCAATACCCGAAGGAGAAGAAGAGGAGCAAGGGATAGAAAACCTATTTGAAAAAATAATGACCGAAAACTTCCCTAATTTGATGAGAGAAAAAGTCACACACACCCAGGAAACACAGAAGGTCCCATCAAGAGGAACCCAAAGAGGCCCGATCTAATATACATCATAATTAAAATGGTAAAATTCCAAGACAAAGAGAGACTCTTAAAGGCAGCAAGGGAGAAACAGGAAGTAACATACAAGGTACCCCTGTAAGGCTAGCAGATGACTTCTCAATGGAAACACTGCAAGCCAGAAGGGAATGGCAAAAAATATTCCAAGTAATGAAAAACAAAGGTCTACAACCAAGACTAACTACCTAGCAAGGCTATCATTTAAAATGGAAGGTGAAATGAGGAGTTTCCAAGACAAAAGAAGGTTGAAAGAATAAACCTCCACCACACCAACACTACAAGATATGCTAAAGGGATTATTTTAAGGAAAGGAAGAAAAAAAAGTGTGTGTGAGAGAGAGGAATACAGGTATGAAGGGAGTAAAATGACAGTGAATGAGTACCTCTCAATAATAACCTTAAATGTTAATAGATTAAATGCTCCAATCAAGAGACATAGAGTAGCTGAATGGATCAGAAAACATAACCCATATCTATGCTGTCTTCAGGAGACTTACCTCAGAACAAAAGACTTACACAGACTGAAAGAAAAGGGTTCAAAGAAAATATCCCAAGCAAATGGACAGGGGGAAAAAAAGCCAGGGTAGCAATACCTATATTAGACAAAATAGACTTCAAAACAAAGGCCATAAAAAGAGACTCAGAAGGACACTTCATTATACTCAAGGGAATAATCCATCAAGAAGACATAAACATTATAAACATATGAACCCAACATAGGAGAACCAAATACATAAGAAAAGTCTTGGGGGACTTCAAAAAAGATATAGACAGCAACACACTTATACTAGGAGATTTTAACACCCCATTATGAAAAATGGGTAGATCCTCTAAACAAAATATCAACAAGGATATTGCAGCATTGAACAATGCCTTAGATCAAATGAATTTAACTGATATACATAGAACAAAGAAGCAAAATACACATTCTCCTCAAATGCACATGGAACATTTTCTAACAGACCACATTATAGGACATAAAAGAAATCTCAACAAATTCTACAAAAATTAAATTATATCAAGCACCTTCTCAGGCCACAGAGGCCTGAAAATAGCAACCAACCTCAAGAAAAACACTCAAATTCATGGAGATTGAATAGTATCCTATTAAACAATGAATGGGTCAAGAATGAGATCAAGGAAGAAATAAAAAATTTCTGGAAACAAATGAAAATTAACTCACAACCATCCAGAACTTTTTGGACACAGCAAAGGCAGCCCTGAGAGGGAAGTTCATAGCCATACAGGCCTACCCAAAATAGATAGAAACATTTCAAGTAAACAACCCAACCCTACATCTACAAGAACTGGAGGAGCCAAAAAAAAAAAACAAAGACAGATCAAGAAGGAGAGAAATAACCAAGATAAGAGGAGAATTGAACAACATAGATAATAAAAGAATACTTTTAAGGATCAATAAATCCATGAGCTGATTCTTTGAAAAGATTAAAAAAAATCAACCAACCTTTAAGCAGACTCATCAAGAAAAGAAGAAAGAGGACCCAAAAAAGCAAAATCAGAAAAGAAAGAGGAGAGATTACAACTGATAACACAGAAATACAAAAGACTGTTAATAAATTATTATGAAGAACTATATGCCAAAAAATTTTAAAAACATAGGTGAAATGCCCTTTCTGGTGTAGCTCAGTGGATTGAGTGTGGGCTGGAACCAAAGAGTTGCTGGTTTGATTTCCAGTCAAGGCATTGCCTGTGTTGTGGGCCAGGTCCAGTAGGGGCCATGTGAGAGGCAACAACATATTCACATTTCTCTCCCTCTCTTTTTCCCTCCCTTCCATTCTCTATAAAAATAAATAAATAAAATCTTTCAAAAAATATAAAAAAGAAAACCTAGGTGCAATGGACATATTTCCAGAAAAATATAATCTTCCAAAGCTGAATTAAGAAGTAGAAAGCCTGAACAGACCAATATCAGCTGATGAAATAAAAGAAGTAATTTAAAAATTCCCAGCAAACAAAAGCCCTGGACCAGATGGTTTCACAGGAGAATTTAACAAACTGTATAAGGAAGAGCTAGCCCTTATCCTTCCCAGACTATTCCAAAAAATCCAAGAAGCGGAAAGACTCCCAAACTTTTTTTTATGAAATCAGCATCACCCTAATCCCAAAACCAGATAAAGACACAACAAAGAAAGAAAACTACAGACCAATATCGCTGATGAACATGGATACTAAAATCCTCAACAAAATATTGGCAAACTGCATAAAGCAATACATTGTAAAGGTCATACCATGATCAATTAAGATTCACCCTGGGATGCAAGGATGGTATAATATTCACAAATCAATAAATGTAATACATCATACAAACAAAAAGAAAGACAAAAATCACATGATCATATCAATTGATGTGGAAAAAGCATTTTATGAGGTACTTTACCCATACATGATAAGAACACTAAGCAAAGTGGGAGTAGAGGGAGGATTCCTCAACATAATAAAGGCCATACATGAGAGATCTAGAGCCAACATCATACTCAATCAACAAAAACTAAAATCTTCTCCTCTAAGATCAGGAACAAGAAAAGGATGTCTGCTTTCAACACCTTTATTCAACATAGTATTGGAAGTTCTAGCCACAGCAATCATCCAAGAAAGGAAATAAAAGGCATTCAAATGGGAAAGGAGGAAGCAAACTGTCATTGTTTGCAGATGACATGATAGTATACATAGAAAATCCTACAGATTCTACTAAAAAACTGTTTGACCTAATAAATGATGTTGGCAAAACAGTGGGATACAAAGTCAGTATTCATAAATGGAAGGCATTTTTGTACATAAACAATAAAATATCAGAAACAGAAATCAGGAAAAAAATTCCATTTGATAGAGCAACAAGAAAAATGAAGTATCTAGGAATAAACCTAACCAAGGAGGTAAAAGACCTGTACTCAGAAAACTACACAACACTGAAGAAAGAAATTAAGGAAGACACAAACAAATGGAAGTGTGTACCATGTTCATGGGTTGGAAGAATCAATATTATTAAAATGTCCATACTACCCAAAGCTATCTGTAGATTCAACGCAATCCCAACTAAAATACCAGTGACATATTTCACAGATATAGAACAAATATTTTAAAAAATATATAGGGAACCATAAACAACCCCAAATAGCTGCAGCAATCTTGAGAAAGAAGAGCAAAGTAGGAGGGATCACAATACCTGATATCAAACTGTATTACAAGGCTACAGTAATCAAAACAGTCTGATACTGGCATAAGAACAGAAACATGGATCAATGGAAGAGAATAGAGAACCCAGAAATAAACCCAGTTCTCTATGGTCAATTAATATTCAACAAAGGAGGCAGAAGCATACAATGAGTAAAAATAGCCTCCTCAACAAATGGTGTTGGTAGATCTCAACAGCTACATGCAAAAACATGAAACCCAACACCAACTGACACCATACACAAAAATAAATTCAAGATGGATAAAAGACTTAAATATAAGTCATGACACCATAAAAGTCCTAGAGGAAAACATAGGCAAGAAAATCTCAGATGTTCCATGTAGCAATATTTTCATTGATAGGTCCCCTAGAGCAAGGGACATAAAGGAAAGAATAAACAAATGGGACCTCATCAAAATAAAATGCTTCTATGTAATTACAGAAAACGTTAGCAAAATGAAAAGGGAACAAACCATATGGGAAAATGTATTTGCAAATGATTCATCAGACAAGAGTTTGCTCTCCAAAATAGGTAAAAAACTCACACCACTCTACTCCTCAAACACAAACAACCAAATTAAAAAATGGGCAAAGAACCTGAACAGACACTTCTCTAAGGAGGACATACAGAGGGCCCAGAGACATATGAAAAGATGCTCAGCATCACTAGCCATAAGAGAGATTCAAATTAAAACCACAATGAGGTACCATTTCACACTAGTAAGAATGGCCATCATTAATAAATCAACGAGCAACAAGT
The DNA here is from genome assembly GCA_004026765.1 of Micronycteris hirsuta. Classification (NCBI taxonomy): domain Eukaryota; kingdom Metazoa; phylum Chordata; class Mammalia; order Chiroptera; family Phyllostomidae; genus Micronycteris; species Micronycteris hirsuta. Next base: position 13,332 of record PVJI01021981.1, read on the forward strand.
GCTCGCGACTTTGTGGAAAAAGGGAACCCTAGTAGACTGTTGATGAGAATGCAGACTGGTGCATCCACTGTGGAAAATACTATGGAATTTCCTCATAAAACTAAAAATGGAACTGCCTTTTGACTCAGCAATTCCACTGCTGAGAGTATATCCTAAGAATTCTGAAACACCAATTCAAAAGAATCTATGCACCCTAATGTTCATCACAGCACAATTTACAATAGCCAAGTGTTGGAAGCAGCCTAGGTGCCCATCAGTAAATGAGTGGATCAAAAAACTGTGGTGTATTTACACAATGAAATAGTACACACCAAAAAGAAAGAAGAAGCTCTTACCCTTTGCAAAGCATGGATGGATCTGGAGAGTATTATGTTAAATGAAATAAGCCAAGTGGTGAAAAACAAGTACCTTATGATCTCACCTATCAGTGGAATCTAACTAACAAAACAAACAAGTGAGAAAAATATAACCAAAGAAATTAAAGTTAAGAACAAACTGACAGTAACCAGAGGGGAGGTGGGTGGGGACAGTGGGGGGAAAGGAGGGGAGGGTTGTCAAGGAACATGTATAAAGGACCCATGGACAAAGCCAAAGAGGGGTAGGATCTAGGGTGGGAAGTGGGGATGGCTGGGGTGGTTGGGAGCGGTGGGGGGGGGGGAAATGGAGACAACTGTACTTGAATGACAGCAAAAGAATTTGAAAGAAAGAAAAAGAAAAGGATATTGTCTGAAAAGGGTCCATGGGATTGAAAGCAAATCATGTCAGCAAATCCAGGCCTGTGTAGTGGTTTAACTAAGGTCAAGTCACATACAATCTTTGACTCTCCTAGCTGGAAGGATTGTGTTGAGTGGGCCTTTCTTCTCCAAGACCATGAAGGTTGGGACACACCCTTGGAATTCACAATGTTCCTTCTGCTTACCAGATGGCACCCCAAGACCTGGTACCTGGTCTGCATTCCAGGCACAGTGGGGAAGTTAGGGATTCCACTGTGCTGCCTAGGGAGGGTCCAGCATGTACAGTAAGCACTCTAGAGCTCTTCATGCAGTACTCATCTTGCCTCACAGAAGCCCAGTTGTCAGCTTTACAGAGGGCTAGAGAAGTCACAGTGCCAGTAAACGGCAGGGCTGGAACCTACACCTAGTCAGTGATTGTGATGCCATAGCCTAATTCTGAGATGGAGGCAGGATCCCAAGCCCTGGGAGAGGGCTGAGGGTGGCTTCATGTAGGCCTGTCTGAGCATGCTGCAGAGGATGTAGCCTTTGAGGTAGAGTCTAAATAACAATCATGATTATTTGTTTAAAATAATGTCCATCGGCAGCTACCCCACTCCTGGCAGATGCTGGCCAAAAAAGTGCAAAGGAGAGAAAAGGCACAGTGTATCAAAATGAAAGACAAACTAACACAGGGTACAGCCAGTGGAACTGGAACAGGAAGCCTGTATGAGGCTCATGAACCAAAATGCCATTGCAGATGACATGATAGTGTACTTAGAAAATCCTATAGACTTCGCCAAAAAACTACTTGACCTAAAAATTGATTTTGGCAAAGCAGCAGAATATAAAGTCAATATCTTCAAATCAAAGGCATTTTTGTATACCAACAATGAAACAGCAGAAACAGAAATCAGGGAAAAAATCCCATTTGATATAGCAACAAAAAAATAAAATACCTGGGAATAAACCTAACCAAGGAGGTAAAAGACCTGTACTCAGAAAACTACACAACACTGAAGAAAGAAATCATGGAAGACACAAACAAATGGAAACATATACCATGCTCATGGATTGGAAGAACCAACATCATCAAAATGTCCATACTCCCCAAAGCAATTTATAGATTCAATGCAATCCCCATCAAAGTACCAATGGCATATTTCACAAATATAGAACAAACACTGCAAAAATTTATATGGAACCATAAACAACCCCGAATATCAGCTGCACTTTTGAGAAAGAAGAGCAAAGCAGGAGGGATCACAATTCCTAATATCAAACTGTATTACAAGGCCAGTGTAATCAAAACAGCTTGGTACTGGCATAAAAACAGACAGATAGACCAATGGAACAGAACAGAAAGCCCAGAAATAAACCCAAGTCTCTACGGGCAATTAATCTTCGACAAGGGGGGCAGAAGCATAAAATGGAATAAAAATGGCCTCTTCAACAAATGGTGTTGGGAAATCTGGATGGCTATATGCAAAAAAAAAAAAAAATGAAACTCAAGCACCAACTTACAACATACACAAAAATAAATTCAAGGTGGATAAAAGACTTAAATATAAGTCGCGACACCATAAAAGTCCTAGAGGAAAACTTCGATAGGAAAATCTCAGACATCCCACGCAGCAACATCTTCAGTGATATGTCTCCTAGAGCAAGGGACATAAAGGAAAGAATAAACAAATGGGACCTTATCAAAATAAAGAGCTTCTGTGGGGCTAAAGAAAACAGTGTTAAAATAAAAAGAGAACCAACAGTATGGGAAAACATATTTGCCAATGATACCTTGGACAAGGGTTAGATCTCCAAAATATATAAAGAGCTCATATGACTCCACTCCAGGAAGACAAAAAAAAAACAATTAAAAAATGGGCAAAAGACATGAACAGACACTTCTCGAAAAAGTACATACAGAGGGCCCAGAGACATATGAAAAGATGCTCAACATCATTAGCCATCAGAGAGATGCAAATTAAAACCACAATGAGATACCACCTCACACCAGTCAGAATGGCCATCATCAACAAAGCAACAGATAACCGTTGGGGGGGATGTGGAGAAAAGGGAACCCTACTTCACTGTTTGTGGGAATGCAGACTGATGCAGCCACTGTAGAAAACAGTATGGAATTTCCTAAGAAAAATGAAAATGGAACTGCTTTTCGACCCAGCAATTCCACTACTGGGATTATACCCTAAGAGCCCTGAAATACCAATTCAAAAGAACCTATGCACTCCAATGGTCATAGCAGCACAATTCACAATAGCCAAGTGCTGGAAACAACCTAAGTGCTCATCTACAAATGAGTGGATCAAGAAACTATGGTACATTTACACAATGGAATTCTACGCAGCAGAGAGGAAGAAGGAGCTTATACCCTTTGCAACAGCATGGATGGAACTGGAGAGCATTATGCTAAGTGAAGTAGGCCAGGCAGTGAGGGACAAATACCATATGATTTCACCTTTAACTGGAACATAATCAACAAAAGCAGAAAGCAAGCAAAACTTAACCAGAGACATTGAAATTAAGAACAATCTAACAATAGCCAGGGGGGAGGGGACAATGGGGAGAAGGGTTTTCAGGAACTATATAGAGGACACATGGACAGAACCAAGGGGGAGGAGGGAGGAAAGGGAAGGGAGGGGGGAGTGGAAGGGAGAGGATGCAGACAACTGTAATTGAACAACAATAAAGTAAAAAGAAAAAAGTGCCATTGAGGGGAAAGGCAGTGGTATCACTTGGCTCACCATTCACCCTGCCTCTCAGAGTCCAGCACAGGCCCAAGCAGAGACTAGAGCAGGAGTGTGAAACACGTTTTCACTGGGGGCCACATCAGCTGCATGATTGCCTTCAAAGGGCCGAGTAGTGTAATTTCAACTTCTTAACAGTTAAGGAGTAGTTACATTTATACAGTCCTAAAATTACTTTGGCCCTTTGAAATTATGACTTTGACGTCCCTGGACTAGAGGATCTCTCCACCTGCCAGGGTGGCTACCTACCACCCTTCCTTCTCAGGAAAGGACAGAGGAGAAGCAGGCACCCAGCCTCCTCACTGGCTCACCTGCTCCCCCACCTATGGTGTTCAGATCCAGCTGCTCTGGGATGCTGGGGTCCAGAGGCAGAGGGCATAAGCTCTGTGCAAACATCCTACTTTCTCCCAAGGATATTTTCTTTAATAAAAAACCATGGAAATGTCAGCAAGTCTAAACAAATAGTCAAGTTTTACCAAGTATGAACGGCCTAAGTACAAGCGCCCCCAAGGCCTGCTTTTTTGAGGCTTTGGAAAATTGTGTGCCAGAAACAAAGCTCAGGATTCTTCCTGGTGGGGTAAATATTTAGGGTCCTGATGACTGAGCCTAGAGAGGCAGGGTTTTCAAGGTCTCCAGAGGAAGGACCAGGTTCCCATCAGACAGGGATTCCCTCTTGAATACTGAAGAGACCTTGAGAACAAAGGGTCGGGGTGGGGGAAGAGGAGGCTGACAGCAGATGTCTCTCAGTCCTGGTGTCCCTTATTCCCCTCCCTCCCACTTATGATCTCTTTCTGGAGCCCCATATTCCTCCTGTCCATTATGCAAATTTCTGTGTCAGGGGAGACCCTGATGAGGTCTGATCCTGAGGGGCTTGCCAAGGTGATGTGGAAGATCCTCCAATCCCTCACTGCATCCACTGGATGTTGAGAGAAAGTGTCCAGAAAGGGTAGAGAACTTACATCCAGTGCCTGCCAAATTGGAGCTTATGCCTGGCCAAGGGCTGGATGAGCAACTAATGGCTCTGCCCCCAATAGCATCTACAGAGCTGAATCCATTCAGAGTTCAGTGTCCCCCATTCATTAAAAGTACTGCCATTCATTAAAAGGCAGGTACATGCAGGACAAGGATGGGCAGGACCCAGGCTCCTGCCACAATCTAGGAAGGTTTTCAGGGTGCTAGGCCCTGCATGGGTTCAGATGGCCTCTGTGGATTGTGTCCACGCAAGAGCCACATGTGGGAAGAGCCACAAGTCAGTGCCAGCTCAGAAGAGTGAGGCCTGGGCTCTGTACAAAGTCTGTTGCTTTTCAGAGGCCCAGCAAACTAATTTTAGGGTAGCAGGAAGGTGGTCCATTTGGCCCTGAGATCTCACTGCTGACACCCATACTTCCCCATCACTGAGGTAGGAGGTCGTGCCCACCATGGTCAGAGGTACTGAAACCAGTGGTTGACTTCCCAGCAAAGGCAAGTCTTGTGAGTCTGGACTTCTATGGACCAGGCTTAAATCTCAGCTTTGCCCCTGCTATGCATCAGGGGAACCTTGGACAAGTAAGTTGTGAAGCCTCTAAGATCCTCCATTTCCTCATGCATAAAGTGAGAAATGATTTCTACCTCACATGCTCTTAAGTAGTGTTTGGGTACCAGGTACATGGCTGGGTACTCAATGAAGGTTCACCAATACCTCTGAAGTGGGTATCAAGGTAGTCTCTTCTCATTTCAGGAGACACCATCCTTAAGGCTCCCAGGAGACAGGGTACAGTGTGGCAGATGGTATTTTCCAAATATGGCCACAAAAGTATTTTTAGTACCACACATTCTCTCAGAACCTTGACACTCACCCAACAAGAGGGATTCTGTTTCCTCTCTCCTTGAAATCCCAGAAGCACTAAGATGCAGAGAGCAGTGGCAGGGGAGGGCATAGTGAGTGGCAGGGACCTTAATGGCTGCTTGGATAAATAGAATTCAGCAGAGGTGACACTGAGTGAAATCAGAGACTGGGTCAAACAAGGTGATTTTTTTTCTGTCCAGTTCTCTCTCTCAGTAGGTTTACCCTGGGAGTCCAGCCACCATGTTGTGAGGAAGCCCAGGGCTCCTGAGGGACCATGTAAAGGTATTCAGCCTCAGTCTCAGCAGACACCGGCAACAGCATCCATGGCCAGACCTCAGAGCAACAAGTATTCAGATGACTAGCCACCCCAGCTGCTTTGAATGGGGCAGTCATCAACTGTTCCAATTATACCCTGGCTAATTTGAACTTTTGTGAGCTAAACCAACATTATTCTTTAAGCCACAAAAGTGTGTGGTAGTTTTAAATGTAGCAAGACAATAACAGAGCATTAGCTATCTGGAGCTCGCCCTTTCTTCCTGAGTACTCCTAGTTTGGCTGAGCATGACAGGCTGAGTGTCAACATCATGATCTTCATCTCTCAGACAGTCCTGGGAGAGCCCCTACCCAGTGAGTCCTGTCTCAGAAGACGGGCCCCCAGTGACCATTTCATCCCTCTCATCCCAAGACTTCAGGACAAAACTTGACATATAATCCAGACTTTCTTGACTCTTAGGAATAAGGCCCCATATGTCATGAGCTAGAGCTGTGCTACTCACTGTTCAAACTCTGTCTCATTTAATCCAAAAGAGATCCCTGTGCACTTTGGACTATTATTTTTCACATGAGAAAATGGAGGTTCCAGGATCAGCCAAGTCCCTTGTGTAATGTGTCTTTGTTTAACCTTGTAAGAGGCAGAATAGGGAGTGATTTAGAAGCTCCTCCTCTAGATCACTTCTCAGTTTCCTAGTGCAGTCATTGCTCCACATTTTCAGCACCTTCACCAATCAATATTTTCACTTCCCAGTGTCTCTGTGCAGCCACTGCTCCACATTTTCCAGCACCCTCACCAATCAATCATTTTAATTACTTACATGATTGACTAATAAAATTCTCCATCGCCTAATTGATTATTTGATCAAACAAGAGCCCTTGTTTTATTAAAAGGTTATTTAGATGATTTTTTTTTCACTGAAATCAGAGGTTGTACTTCTTTTGGTCATTTTATAAGAATAAAAATAGAAAGGGGCAAGAACAGAGAAGACCCAGAGGACAAGTGGATTACAGGCCCAAACTGATAGGCCCTATAATAACTGAACCAGCAAACCCCTCACCATCTGCCCTGTCAACACCCAACACCCAGAAGCTCTAGCAGTGAGGGACCCTTGGGCCTGGGCAAGGAGCCATGGGAACACATTTTGCCCAATGCAGGCTGAGCCAGAGCTGCTTCCATTGTTTTTAAAAGTGAACTGTAAACTTTCCTTCGCATTTTAATAAAAGTATTTGCTTTTAAATTGTAAAAGTAACTCATTCTTCATGCACAATTTCAAAAAGACAGGTAAATCTAACAAAACACAACAATAAGACTCAGTCTGGGGTCTGAGAAGGCAAGTAATGGAAATGCTATGAGAAGAAATTGCAGAACTGACTTCTACTTTCCCAGGGGTCCCGAGGCCCCAGAGAACCATCACTATAGAAACAAATTGAGTCCCATGGGACAGAGAAAGCTGCTCCTGGCTACCACATAAGTGGGCTTTTGGTTTTGGTTTTTGCTTTACCATACAGGTGTCTGGCTGGTGTGGCGAGATCGTGTGACTTGCACTGACCTTTAAAGTTGTGTTTATCAGTGACTCCTGGAAACATATCCTGCAGAGGATCCACTGCCTGTGACCTGCCCCTGTGGCAAAAAAACAAGGTTGTCTTCCCCAGGCAGTGCCAATACACAGGGCCACAGGCTAGGCATGGACAGTTAGAGTGAGGGAGAGTGGAGTTTTAGGCAAGGAGTGGCAGGGAGTGGCCATGGGCCGCCACTTACCTCTCCTGCCTCAGACTGCTCACCCAGAGCTTCATGCTGCTGCAAGTAAGTCTCTAGGACCATTTTTAGTTCTCAGCTATGAGGAAACATGGTAAATGGGGGATGCAACACCATCTTAGCTCTGTGTCTCCTTCCTTCAAATACACAGTCATAGCCATCCTACTGCTCCTGGTTCCACTCTGACCTTATCTCTTATTAACTGCTACATACCCAGCAACCAGAACACTGAGTGGCACATGCTGGGTACTTAGTGACTGCGTGACAGGTGAATGATGAATAAATCCATGTTAATTATGAACACTTACAATGGCTGCCAAAATAGTCCTGACCCAGCCCTGGAGACATGAGACAATGAGCTAGATGCCTGCCCCCTTAGGAAGGTCATGGCAGATGTATAAAATGATGGATGGTAGCTCCCCTTTTACCTCATGCTAGCCTGTTCACAGAGGCCACGGTGACATACCCATGAGCATAGATGGGAATCGCCACAGAGGAACCAAGAGACTCGCTAAGGCCACACAGCCTGAAACGGGGGTCTAGTTCTCTGCCCAGGGGACACTTCTTAGGATCACCTGGAGGTCCAGTCCCAATGAATCAGTGCCCAGGTTACCTTTCCTCAGCTGGGTATAAAGACCTCAAACAAACATGGGGACAAAATGGCTGTCACAAGACCACCACTGTGACTGTGAGATCTACAATGTCTCTAGAAACTAACTATAATATCAAATAAAATAAAATGCAATGAGTTCTTTTGCCTTCTACAAAAATAATGTCTGTTCAAAGCTGAGAAATAAACAACCATAAAGAAAAAATGCCACTTATTCTTCTGCCCTTAGTGTGGATGACATGGGATGGAAAAGTGGGGACATTTTAGATATATGAAAGTTCAGGAGGGAAGTGACCATATTTCCATGCATCTCAGTTCATCTTAGGGTACACCCATGCTGCTGGTTGTCCTTGAGGCTGTGAGTTATCTCCCTCCCTGGCCAGAGACAGTAGACCAGCAATGGATGGCTGCAAGAGAGTCCTGACCATGCCTACCCAATGCTCTGTCTCACTTCACTTACCAGGCACCTCCATCCCTTGGCCCCAGGATTCTCACCACTCTGTCTTCTCTCTCTGTACTACCTCCTAGGTGATCTCTTCTGGGCTGTGGCTTTAGAGCACCTATGTGTTGATGCTGCCTGTGAGGACCACTCTGACCCTTGAAAAGGCACTTCAAGAGTCAATGTAAAATGTAAAATATAGAACAAGAGAAACAACATTAACCACAGTTATTACGGGGAAAATTCAAAACATATAGAAAATAAACAGAATATTATAATAAATCTTTATCTACCATCACTCAGCTTCAACAATTATAAACTGATTGGCATTCTTGTGTTATCTATACATCCATCAATTCCTAACTCTACTCAATTACTATTTTTACAGGTAAAATTTGCATCCATGTGTAGCAATAAATAGAGACTACTCATATTATAAAGGCAAAGGTTTTTGCTTTTCTTGTTATAGCAAGGGAGTCGCTTGCTTTTGGCAGACCAAAAAATGAGAACACTGTATAATGGATAAAAGAGAAAACCTCAGGTATGTTCTTATTGGGAGCCATTGGCCTGGGGAAGCTGTAGGTGAGCTAACTATAGATGAGGCATCCTGTGTGATTGGTTGGGGAGGCATTTGGCTTTCCCTGATTGGTCCCAAGCTGAAAGTGGGGGCCAAAATTAGGGAATTGTCAGTTATTACTCAGGGCCTGGCCATTTGGGGGACAACTGTTACATAAGTTATTGTTTAGCTTCCTGAATTGTCACTGGAGATAGCAGATTGGCTTACTCCAAGTCTAACGTAGCAGGCTGGCTTCATGGGCTGGTTACTGTGGATAATGAATTGGTTTTCTGGGCAGATCATTGCCAGTTAGAGGGTCAGAATTCCATTTTATATATTGTCTGGCCATTGTCCATTTATCTCCCAATTGAGATGTATAAATTAGTACACGGATTTTAATAAATGGGTACACCCATGTCACACATACTCCTGACATGATATAGAACAAGGTGTAGATAATTTTTAAGTGTTAAAAAAAGGAAACTTAGTAGATGTTCAATAAATTCTAGATGAATAAAGAGAGAAAGATGAATGAATAAATGATGAAGTTAAAATCCCAGATCTTTGCAACAGAGAGGTTGTTAGAGGGAGAAGAGGAATGTACATGCATACTACAATCTTTATTTCTTTTTTTAAACATTTTTTATTGTTGTTCAAGTACAGTTTTCTGCCATTTCCACTCACACCTTCCCACCACCCCAGCCGTCCCCACCTCCCTCCCCTATTTCTGGCCCCTCTTGTTATTGCTCATGTGTCTTTATAATTGTTCTTGCAAACTCTTCACCCTTTTCCTCTATAATCCCCTCCCCTATCCCCTCTGGTCACTGTCAGCCTGTTCTCAATTTCAATGTCTTTGGTTATATTTTGCTTCCTTGTTCTTTTGTTGATTAAGTTCCTGTTAAAGGTGAGATCATATGGTATTTGTATTTCACCACCTGGCTTCTTTCATTTAACATAATGCTCTCCAGTTCCATCCATACTGTTGCAAAGGGTAAGAGCTCCTTCTTTCTTTCTGCTGCATACTATTCCGTTGTGTAAATGTAACACAGTTTTTTGATCCACTCATTTATCGACAGGCACTTAGGTTGCTTTCAACACCTGGCTATTGTAAATTGTGCTGCTATGAACATTGGGGCACATACTTTCCTTTGGATTTGTATTTCAGGGTTTTTAGGATATAATCCTAGCAGTGGAATTGCTGGGTCAAAGGCAGCGTCACCTGGCTGGTGTAGCTCAGTGGATTGAGCAAGGGCTGGGAACCAAGAGGTCCCGGTTCAATTCCCAGTCATGGCACATGCCTGGGTTGCAGGCCAGGTCCCCAGTGATGGCCACGTGAGAGGCAACCATACATTGCTATTTCTCTCCCTCTCTTTCTCCCTCCCTTCCCATCTCTCTAAAAATAAATAAATAAAATAAATAAAACCTTTAAAAAAGAAAAAAAATTGTTTAAAAAAAGGCAGTTTCATTCTTAGTTTTCTGAGGAAATTCCATACTGTTTTCCACAGTGGCTGCACTAGTCTGCATTCCCACAAACAGTGCCATAGGGTTCTCTTTTCTGCACATCCCCTCCAACAGTTATCTGTTGCTTTGTTGATGATGGCCATTCTGACTTGTGTGAGGTGGTATCTCATTGTGGTTTTAATTTGCATCTCTCTGATGGCTAATGATGTTGAGCATCTTTTCATACGTCTCTGGACCCTCTGTATGTATGTCCTCTTTCGAGTAGTGTCTGTTCATGTCTTTTGCCCATTTTTTAATTGGGTTTTTTGTCTTCCTGGAGTGGAGTGTATGAGTTCTTTATATATTTTGGAGATGAAACCCTTGTCCGAGGTATCATTGGCAAATATGTTTTCCCATACTGTTGGTTCTCTTTTTATTTTAATACTGTTTTCTTTAGCAACACAGAAGCTCTTTATTTTGATAAGGTCCCATTTGTTTATTCTTTCCTTTATGTCACTTGCTCTAGAGGACATATCAATGAAAACATTGCTGCATGGAATATCCGAGATTTTCCTGCTTATGTTCTCGTCTAGGACTTTAGTGGTGTCACAACTTATAATTAAGTCTTTTATCCACCTTGAATTTCCTTCCCCTCTCACTACATCCTGAGTTTTTGGTATTACGTAGGGAAGGAGGAGCAACTGAGTGATACGCGTATGGGCAGGAATAATAGGATATCCAGAAGCCTTAAGCATGATTTTAATTTCCCCTTGATAGTCTGAATCGACTATTCCCGGTAAAACAAAAATTCCTTTAGTAGTAACACTAGATCTTCCTAAAATTAAGCCGACGGTGCCTGTGGGCAAAAGCCCCCAGACACCAGTGGGAGCTATGGTTGTTTGGTCTTGCTCTTTTAAGATAAGTTGGTCGGTGGTGACCAAGTCCAGTCCTCTGCTCCCTCGAGTGGCTGTGCGAAGGCTGGAAACTGTATGTTTCCCCGAGTTTCCTTGTACTGATTGGTGTTCCGAAGGCTCCATTTGGGATTGGGGACGCAGGAGCGCGCGCCCCTCTGGGAGTTTCCCTGAACTGGCTGGCCATTTATGTCAAGTTTAGAGTGACAATCTTTTGCCCAGTGTTTGCCTTTTTGACAGTGTGGACAATTCCCTGGAGGCGTTTGGCACCGCCCTTCCCTCCATTCGAAGGGGAGGGGCAGACCCTTTTAAAGTGATTTGTTTCTCCACAGTTGTAACATCTGGGACTTTCCCTAATAGCTGCGGCTAGAAGCGAGGCCTTGTATCGCTCAGTGCCTACATTTTGGCAAGCCTTAATAAATTCACTGATTTCTCGAGTGGTAGCTCTTAGGGGTCCTATTATCGCTTTGCAATCACTGTTTGCATTTTCATAGGCTAGCTGTAATAAAATGGTTTGAGCTGCTCTCTCGTTATCTATCTGCCTCTCGATGGCTTCCTGGAGGTGATCTATGAAATCTAGATAAGCTTCCGACGCGCCTTGGCGAATGTTGGTAAAGGAGAAAGCTTCCCGGGCCTGGGAATCAGATATGACGCTCATGGCCCTGAGGGCGATGTATGCACTTTGACTATAAGCAAGAGGGTCGAGACTGGTCTGAGCTGTGGCGGTGGCAAATTCGCTGGTTCCCATTAGCATGGGGAGAGTAACCGGGTTGTTAATCTGCGCATTTTCAGCTGCTTGTCGGTTGGCTCTTTGAGAATACTCTGCAAACCAAACCGTGTACTGGCCTGGGGTCAAAACTATCCTAGCTAAGGCAATCCAATCACATGGAGCCATCTGATAGCTGTCTGTTATAGCTTGTAATAACCCAATGGTATAAGGAGAGTTAAGACCGTTTTCCTTAATGCTTCTTCTTAGGTCATTATAAAAAGAAAAAGGAAGGGGTTCATGGACTCTTCTCTGACCCCTTACCATGATGGGGAAAGCTGCCAGAACGTCTAAATCTCCAGCCTCAGCTGCTTGCTGGATGCACTGGCGCATGACCTTAACAGGATATCTGTCTAAATCTTCTAACTGTCCTGGTGCATGGCTCCGCCAGGAGGAGCGCTCCCAGAGCTGGGGCGATGAACGCGGGTTATGAGATTTCTCCTCCGGCGGGGCTGAAGGCAGGACCTTTGTAACTGGCTTCTCTGCTACATTATGGGCAATTTCTTCCTCTGAACTAGAATCCTGATCTTTTTCTTCAATCATATCTAATGTCCTAGTCCAGATGGGTAAAAGAGCGGTCTTGACTAAACCTAAGGTTGTTAAATTTTTAGACCCGATAGGAGCACCGCTATTTTGTAAAAAATGTAATTTCTCACCGACCGCCTCCCAAACCTCCATGTCTAGAGTCCCTTGGTCAGGGAAAGAGGGAAAATATTTCTTAATTGTTTGCATAAGCTTAA
>PVJI01021982.1:0-26110 GCA_004026765.1 Micronycteris hirsuta
TCTTCAAATACAAATTATTGTGCAAATTCTTCCAGTTATTGTACAGATAGAGCCAGATGAAAGTTAACAAGGATCAGGTAAAAAATTCATTTCCTGAAGTATTTCTGCAATGTCACAGGAATTAAGAAAAGCATTTTCAACCAAACTCTACCAGTAACTTCTGGAAGAGAGAAAAAGAGCTCCATTTGCACTGTGCTGCTGCCCCAGCAGATTGAGTAGGGTTTGGATGGCACCATGTAGAGAGCCCGGAGTGCCCATAATTCCCTCACTTGTCAGAATGTTCCCCGATACAGTGTTTCTCCATATTTCCTCAATCTTGTGAACTTGGAAAACACTTAAACTTTGGAAATAATTAGAAATAAATGTAAAATTGAGTTAATAAGTCAATTATCATTTTAAGCTTTTGGAAAGTATTACTAACTGAATCCTATGTCTAATGAAAGCTAACTTAATTTCACTTTTAAAGAGTCTCTAAATGCTCACATTGATCTTGACTTTCTAGCCATGACTTAAACATTTAATTTTTGTTTTTTGATATCTGTGTTTATTTTTGGCTCACAGTTGGAAACAAGAAATAGATGGCAGGGACAAAGGACAAGAAGAGAACAGAGAAGAGAAAAGTTGCCATGAGGTAAGTTCAGATGTACGGGGTGATCGGCATGATAGAAACCAAGTACAGATTAGACATGAGTATGTCAAAGATTTTAAGGTGGTGTTAATAGATATTCATCAGACAGAATTATGAGATGGCACATGTGTAATTCTCATTTGGTGGAAGATCTGGGGCAGGACAAAAGGGCATATAGAGTTCTTCCTTATCTCTGTGATTCTAGGGCACTGGCTGATGCCAGGTGAAAGGGGGAACATAGAAAAGAAGGCCCTGCTGGTGTAGCTCAGTGGACTGAGCGCGGGCTGCAAACCAAAGGGTCGCCTGGGTTCGATTCCCAGTCGGGGCACATGCCTGGGTTGCAGGCCAGGTCCCCAGTGGCGGTCATGTGAAAGGCAACCACACATTGATGTTTCTCTCCCTTTCTTTCTCCCTCCCTTCCCTTTTGTCTAAAAGTAAATAAAAAATATATATATTTTTTAAAAAGAATTTGACCTCTGTATTGGGAATCATACATGTGAGTGGGAGGGAGAAACAGTATATACAAGACAATCTTATATGTATCTAAATATTTGTGCTCATTGAAACAATGTGGGTTGCTGAGAAAGAGAAACAAAGGTTTATGGAATTTAAATAAAATCATTTCTTACTAAGGAAAGCTCATATGTCTTATATACTGTATACTTTCATATATTAGTTATTTTGCATAAACTGAGCTAATATGTTATAAAAATTGAATAAGGATTGAATAAGTTTAAAAATAAACTATTGTCTCTCTTTTAAAAATAATATTCCCTCATAGTTTATAAATGTTCATTCCTATTAACATACTTTCTCAAATTACATCATATTTTTCAAGAGAATTTATTACAACACCTTAAGATCTACTTACATGGTTTTATATTCCCTGAATACGCATTCAAAGCCAAATGTTAAAAATATAACAGATTATCACATAGTTAGCTGGATTAAGGTTATTTGACATGACACCTTTTAAAACACCAGTGTTTCAAAGTCTAAAATACTAGCAGGCTTAGTTGTAGGATGAAAAGCTGAAAAGAATATCTAGCACAAGAAGAATATTTTGCAAACTGGAAATGATAATTAAAAAAACAGTCCCATGGGTATTATATTAATAATGCCATTTCTCTTCAACTTGAAATCCACTGTGCATTGCTCACATTCTTCGAGACATAGGCTTAAGTTCCCAAAAAACTGTGTCTCTCTTGCTATCCCTTTGAATTAGTTACATTGAATAGCAGGCAGTTCTCTCAGTGGGTGTCTTCAAATGAAACCTTAATAACTCAGTACCTGTATTTTGTTTATAAAGATGGAATTTGGATTTATACACTACATGAAGCATGTCATATGCTAAGATTTGGATGACATCACACTAGATTTAACAGTAACTTTTTCTCCCGCAGTGGCAGAATTGCCAAAGGGTCAGCGTGACATTGTATAAGTATCATCTTGATTACCTGCCTCAGTCACTGACACTGCATATTCAATATGCTTATGAATAAAAAATAGATGGGTTTCACTTTATTTTTATACTAATATAATAATCAAAACTACAATTTATCTCTTTTACTCTACTCTGTAGAAAGCATAAAGCCAAATATTCATAGATCTAGAATATTTTTACTGAAGTAAAAGGAATTTACAAAGCAACAGGTAATGAAAGAAATAAATTATGCTTTTTTCTTCCCCTAATAAGGCTGGGATGCTAAGGATTCAGAATAATTGCACAGATAAATTGAAGGGTGAGCATTAGAATTAAAAGAAGAAATAGATTTGTGACTTTTATAACATAACAAAACTAATTTAGAAGAAAAGGTAAGAATGCATTTATAAACATTTCAGCTTTTCTCAAGTGGTAGAAAATAACATGGTGCATAATTATGGTAACAATATAAACTAAAAAATGAAACTAATAGAATATGAATAAAACATGCCGAAAAATATAATTATGTGGTATGTATAAATAAGCGTCCATTTCTATTCAAATTAGTCTGGTGTTTACATGTTAATTTTAAAAACCTTGTATTTTAAACCTTGTATAATTAAATTTATTATTCCATAGTATGAGACTATTATATGATTACTCAAACCTTGGGGTAATAAATGGATTTTGAATATAGATGGTCAAGAAAGAAGAACAAAGATCACACTCTCCCTTTTATGGAAGTAAATGTAATTCTTTGGATATATGGGTCTTAGGTACTAATCCACAAGATTTTACTTACTAATAAATCCTTTCAACTATTGTTCTTTGCATTTTTAAACAAAACTGCTGACTGACATATTTTTGAGCCAGTTTGAGTAATTTCTTTATTCATAATCACTTTGTTCTATTGTGGTCAAATGGATACATTTGCAAGGTGAAGAGCTGATTATGAGATGCCATCTGTTATTCTACATAACATTCTTTTTGCTTGATGTGCCGTATAAGGATCAAACCCTCAAACTTGACCTCATCAGCATCATAATCTAGATAATGGATCTAGTTAGCACCAATATAATTCATTTGTATTCTACTGCTGAACACATTGCAGTCTCAACTCATATTTGATTAAATTTCCATTAATCATTATTAAAGATTCCTCTGTGCAAACGAAATGGCATTTAGTTCATTTAACATATAATTGAGTTCTAATTGAGCAGCAACTGTTTCATCGAATTGTTAAGTATTTTTGACTGTAAAATAACACAGGTACCAATTTTGTCAGTAAAGTTTTACATACCACTCACTCTATTTGACCATCAATTTCAATTTCTAGATACTAGACCAATAGTTACTGGTTTATCGTGGTTGAGAATACCCTCATCACTATCTTCATTCTTCATTCAGTTATGAGATATCATGCTTTCATAGGAATAAGTTACAGCTTTGAACATCTTTTTAAATTACATATTTTTAACTCAATTCTGTTTAGGCAGATAAATATGCTCACTGTAAAAAGAAAGTAGGCATGGGGTCTTATGTTCTTTTAGATAATTCTATCTCTTGCTTGTGAACAGTGCCTTTAAACAGAAGAAAAAGTATTTTATTTAATTTTTTCAAAACCGTAAGTCCAATATTTTTTCTCAATTTTTAACTGTCTATTCTCAGTTTGAAAATGGAAGCCCACACATACACCAGGTATGACTTTTTGTTTCTTTGATTTTGATATTCACACTCTGTAGATTTAGACTCAATTTCATTTTCCTTAATTTTTATTATCAACTGATCTTTATTATTGATGGGTTCATTCGATATTTGTGAAATCCCCTACTTTCTAATGTTTACATGTAACCTCGAAGTCAACACTAGCAGCACTCCCATGTTCATGGCCATTGAGTCAATGCTGCACATGCTCCCAGCTGAAGTCAAACAAGGCGATCCTTTGCAGCTTCATAATGTAAATTAGTGCCCCAATTCCAGTCTATTTAGTGTCATATTTTTCACACTTTTATGCTTTTGCTGGTGATTTCACTGGTTAAAATGACCCCAAGCATTGTGCTGAAGTGCTGTTGAGTTTCCTAAATGCAAGAAGTCTGTATTATGCCTTACCAAGAAAATGCACGTGTTAGAAATCATTCAGGCATGAGTTATAGTGTCGTTGGCCATAAGTTCAATGTTAATGAGTCAATATATTTAATATATATTAAATAAGGTGTCTTTAAACAAAACACACACACACATAAGACAAGGATATGTATTGAACACTTGATGAAAATGCTGTGAGAGAAGCACCAAACACTCTATTTTCCATAGGAACCATTGTTCAGTATTTGTTAATTCAGAGTTTATGGTGAATTTATAGAACACAACTGCCAACAACCGTGAACACCAATTGCAACGGTAAGGGCATCCAGAGAGTGAGATAAATGAAGAAAATAGTTCACAATAAGATTAATAAAATTAGGAAAGAAGATACAACATAGACAGTAAAACTTGCTCTATCAGTAACCTGGAGAATTTTTCAACCAGGGATTCTGGAGCCAGACCACCTGAATTTGAATTCTGAAACTACCCTCTGCCAGTCCTGTGACCATGATTATTAAAATGCCCATGCCTCAGTTTCCTCATTTGACAAAGAATGATAATAATGATCTTACCATATATGAGGAATGGAATAGATTAAAGGAACTATTATTTGTAGTGCACTTAAGGCTGTGCTTAGTTAACGGGAAATGCTATGCAAGTATTTTTAAATTATCCAACAGTATTAAGGGGAAAAATATACTTAACAAAATGAAAATTTTCCATCAATGGTTAGAAATAATAGTTTATCATTTTAGAGACCGAGTATCCATCAAAGTGAAAAATACATGTATGTTATAAGAGTAGCAAAGAGTACCTCGCGTATAACATTTTTTTTTTTTCTTATTTTACAGGTTTTCTTCTAGGGTGATTCACTTAACAAATGAATGGGCCATATCCTTAGGGCTTCTGTAGGTCTGGTTGAAGGCATGGTAGAACCATTTTTAAAGCTGTAATGGAGGAAGAGCAAGTGATAACCTAACATTTGACCAAAAAAGAGTCGACTGTGAGAGAAATGAGGGATGGGGGATCATCATACAATCTTTATTTTTTTATTCATTTTTATAAATTCTCATCTAAGGATATACTTATTATTTGAGCTTCAGGATTAATGGCAATGCTGCTTAACAACTGCAAATTCAGGATGAGTGAACAATTAGTTACTAGTATTGGGGTTGATGTTTTTGGTAGAAGAACTGATTCAAAGCCAAATTTCTTTTTCCTTTCTTTCTTTCTTTTAAAAAATATTTTATTTATATTTTTTTAGACAGAAGGAAAGGAAGTGAGAAAGAGCAGGAGAGAAACATCAATGTGTGTTTGCCTCTCACGTGCTCCCACTGGGGACCTGGCCTGCAACTGAGGCATGTGCCCTGACTGGGAATTGAACTGGCAACCCTTTGGTTTGCAGCCTGCGCTCAATCCACTAAGCTACATCAGCCAGGGCTCAAAGCCAAATTTCTAACAAATTGTTCTGAATAAAATTTCTGAGAAGTGCTGGACAATTGAACTGGGAAGATACAAAGTTCTCATGTCTAAACTTTGCAGCTAGAACATATTCAAACTATAGGGGTACATAATATAGAGTGAATACACCTATAGTTATCAAAATTATATTATCATTTTATGCTAATCAACTTCTTATAGGAAAGGAATAGGATAATTCAATGTATTATATTTAGTACTTTTCCCAAGAGCTGCCCTGAAATAAATATTACATAAAACTACTACTCCAAAATTAAGAAAAAAACTGCCAAAACAAAGAATAAATGATAGTTAACATTTATCCAGATGTATGTGCCAAATATTTTGCTAAGTACAGAAAATGAAAATTTTAAAAATCACAAATTTTACTGGAGAAAAGTGATGAGTGGAAGAAGAAGAGAGGAGAGTGTTCAATGAGGGTGATAGAGAAGTGAAAAAGCACAAGACATAGAATGTGCCCAATAAGAAAGAAATACTGATGTGATGAGAAAGAAAAAAGAAAGACAAAATAGAGTGAATGCAGAAAAAATGAGACGATGCTGCAAGGAATATTAAAAAGCGGAAGGAAGGCATAGAAGAATAGCAAAGAAAGAAAGCATTAAGGACAAATTAGACTGCAAAGAAGAACTAAAGAGAATAGGAATAAACAAAATGCTAGAACTAATTCATTGAAGTAGATATGTGATTTTATTTTAGTAAGGTTTAGTAGTAACTAACTTGAAATTAAGATAAGTAATTTTGAGATTCCTTTTCATCACATTAAATTGGTGACGTTGATTGAATAAATGACCACTATAGAATAATAATAATCAAACTTTAAAGGCAAATACTTGACAGAAACCTGCTGCAATAGCAATCGCTACCTTATGTAACTAACGCAGAACTTTTATTAACTCCAATTTAAATCAAACTGACAGGTTTCACTAAGAATTTGTATGACCACTAATATTCTTATATAATCATAAGAAATAAAGTTTCAATTATAAAATTAAAAACCACATGGCTAAAATAAAACTTAGATTCTAGTTTTCTTTTTAATTTGGGGTTTATAAATAGTCATAAAATGTGTGTATATGTGTAATAAGGCAATTTGTACCTAGAGATATATTCTACTTTCTCTCTCTCACTCCCCCTCTCCTTCTTTCTCTCTCTCTCTCTCTCACACACACACACAGCTCTTCTATCTGGATAATTTTGGTGTTGATATTCTTTTTAACTGTCATTACCATGCTCAATTATTTTTCTCTGTGACTAATTGTTCTACACTATTAGAATGTAATGAGATCATACAATAAAAGAAAAATCACGCACAGGCTCTCTCACACTTTCTCCTGAATTTTTGATCTAAGACAAAAATGATCAGAGCAAGCCTGTCTCCTGACTGCAATAATCTGTATTCAACATCATTGCGTAGTAAACAACGGGAGCTTGGCCCAACCCCTGGCATTGCTATTTATATGGCACCCTAAGCTACCAGCCTTGGGAAACAACTTGCCCTGGATATGATCTTGTCCCAGGTGGATCTAAGTAAGCATTCTGTATTTTGAGAACTTCTAAAATCTGAATTTGTTTAGTGACAATGAAGCACATGCATTTTAAGTTACTACCTTCAGTGTATTATTATTTCAGAATATGCTAAAACTTGTGAAATGAGTTGTTCATTAATATTGGGGATTGACAAAGTCTGGAAATGTGCCCAGAAATCAAAATCTATTATAATGCTGTCATAAAAATGAGGATGAGAAAATAATTTCTATAGTGTTGAGAAAAATAAATGTTTTGTGATCATTTGCTGGATCTTCATTTCAAATATTTTATATATTGATTGTCATGCAAATAATCCTCATCATTGAAGTGTAAAATATACAATAAAATTATATATTTTGTGACTTGAATAAAGGCAATGGGATATGCCATTACACATTAATAAACATATACATTGAGGGGAACATTTTATTTTTTTTTATTTTTTTAAGATTTTATTTATTTATTTTTAGACAAAAGGGAAGGGAGGAAGAGAGGGAGAGAAACATCCATGTGTGGTTGCCCCTCACGTGGCCCCACCAGGGACCTGGCCCACAACCCAGGCATGTGCCCCAACTGGGAATCGAACCGCGACCCTTTAGTTTGCAGCCCGCGCTCAATCCACCAAGCTACGCCAGCCAGGGCAAGGGAAACATACTTTTTATATCACTGGATTGGACTGAGTTCCCTAAACAGTTGGCGGGTTGTTTAGGACTGGCAAGAAGAAGAACCTGAGAGTGCTTAGTTTGTGGAAGTTTGTGTTACTAGTATATTCAGCATCATCCTTGAACATCCTGGAAATGAAAAATGAATAAATCATCTTCATATCATTGTGTGTGTGTGTATATATATATATATATATATAAACTGTGAGTTAACCATTTCATTGATTTAGAATGCGTAGTCAAGATGAACCATTCTAAAGCATGTTTCTATACCTACAATGTAATTTAATCTATCTCTGATATTTTCCACAATATGGAAAAAAATGCTTTTTGTACTCCCCCCCACATTTTGCTCCCCAATTACCTATGCTTTCAACTAAATTTACTCACTTTTCCCTCACTATGACACCATTTTCAACCACTGAGTTTTTACCCATGGAGTTCCAAAACCCTTAGAATAAGATATCTATCTTTAAATACTTATTTTTCCAATATTCTCAGCATTCAGTCCTCTTAAAAGTTCTCAGCATGCAGTCCTTTTAAAATATCTAAGGATATTTTGGTCTTGCGGACCCATTTTGTACCCTTTGCATAGTGTCCCTCCTGCCCTGGCTGGTGTGGCTCAGTGGACTGAGCGCGGGCTGCGAACCAAAGGATTGCAGGTTCAATTCCCAGTCAGGGCACATGCCTGGGTTACAGACCAGGTCCCCAGTAGGGGGCATGTGAGAGGTAACCCCACATTGATGTTTTGTTCCTTCTCTTTCTCCCTCCCTTCCCCTCTCTAAAAATAAATTAATTAAAAAACTTTTTAAAAAAGTAATTTAGAAAATAAATAAAAAATCCTAATTTCTGTTTTTTTTTAGATTTTTTATTTATTTATTTTTAGAGAGAGGAGAAGGGAGGGAGAAAGAAATGTATGGTTGCCTCTCACATGGCCCTTACTGGGGACCTGGCCCGCAACCCAGGCATGTGCCCCGACTGGGAATTGAACCGGGACCCTCTGGTTCCCAGCCCGCGCTCAATCCACTGAGCTACACCAGCCAGGCCAAAATCCTAATTTCTTAAAATCTTTTTGGACTATGTCATACATTCTCAAAAGGAGTGACAGCTTATTTTTTTTAAGATTTAATTTATTTATTTTTAGACAGAAGTGAATGGAGGGAGAAAGAGATAGGGAGAAACATCAATGTGTGGCTGCATCTCACATGGCCTCACTGGGGACCTGGCCTGCAACCCAGGCATGTGTCCTGACTGGGAATCAAACCAGCAACCCTTTGGTTCCCAGCCCGTGCTCAATCCACTGAGCTACACCAGCCAGGGCAGGAGGGACACTTTATGCAAAGGGTACAAAATGGGTCCGCAAGACCAAAATATTTTTAGATATTTCACTGAGTGTGGGTCTCCAAAGTTTAAATGTACACAACACAATTTTTATCCTTAGTATTTAATTTCATGGAGTAGGGTGCTGATTTTAAAATTATCTAAAATTTTTCTTTGTGGGAAGGGGAGTGTTAAGGAAAAGGATGTTAGGAAAGTACACTAGAGCATCTACTCAGAACTCCCCATGTATCTGTGCAGCTCCGTGACATTACTCATGCTGATTTCACCACCTGGGACATCCTCCGTTAACACTCAGTTCTGTGTAGGAATCCATGGCATTTTTCTAGTTGCAGCTCAAATATTAATCCTCTCAGTTCCAATGGATACATCCATTCTTTCCATCTGCCTCAGCAAGAATTACTTTTTTCACTGTGTTCCCATAACATTTTACAGGTACTTTACATGTATAAACATAATGGTTGATTTCTATATTATCCTTCCCCCATCAGAAGAGAAGAATCTTAATCTTAGGGTTCACATTTTTATTATCTTTATAACCCCTAGCTCTAAGAGCACATCTGATACAGAAATTAAACATTGATAACTGTATTGTTTTATTCCATCCATATCAGACACTTAGATTTATGCTTTCTACATATGGGTGAGTAACAAACATGCATTTACTGAATTTAAAAATGCATGATAATTGAATAAAAAATCCCTACTTTCCATAATTATTTATTGTGAAAACATAATTCATCTTTAAAACTTTGTCTCCAAAGTTAAGTATTTAATTTAGTGTTTCCTATGTGTCTTTAAATTTAGATATTATTTATTTATATTTATGTTACAATATTTTATCTTGTCTAATAGATTTTTACTTACATTTCTTACAAACTTTTAATTCACAGAGTTTTTAAGAGTTGTGTCATACTACTTTCTTCCTCAACACGTAATGTCCTGGCAAGTCAATATTCATTACATCATATTGGATATGTATTATGTTATGTCGGGATTAAAATAGACAAGCTGTTTTTATAAATGAGTAAAAGTATGTAGAAAAGCTTCCTTGTGAAAAATATGTGAGAGCTCTTTAAACAAACATATACGTATCATCATTAGTGGAAAGAAGTTGTGTTTTTACAGAGAAGATCGTATGAGAAGCCACGTGTGAGTGAAAAAGTAAGGAAATAGGTCCAAGAATAACAAGGGTATTGTTAACAGGTTATGCAAATGGAGAAGAAATTAGGAAAATCAATGCCCCTTTAACAGAGAAGTAGCAACTAAAATTTGATGATTTTTGATGACTGAGTTGAATATGTGAATATATAGCTCTGCTTAATTCTAGATAATATAGTCAATTTTGCTCACCTAAATTGGAAGAAAAAGAGTATCAAAGTCAAACTTAACTTTCCAGAACAGAGACATAAACTGAGTATGGGCTTTTTACAAATTATATTGGCATTTTAGTGTTCTGTAAAATGAACATAAATATGAGAATAAGTAGAGACAATAGCAAGTCCTCAGTGAGAGAAACACATGTGACCTATAAGCATATTGATCTGCATCTATTTATATCTCTATCTATTGACCAACTGACATATATTATATAGTAAATGTAAATTTACTATATATAATGAATAAATTATACTTGTTACATTATATATACTTATTATATCTATTTACATAGTACATATATCTACACACAATAATATAAAGTTTATTGGTATATAATAATATAATATAATTAGTGATTAAATGTCTCCTAATTTTAGAAGAAATTTAACTGCAGTATTGCTTTATCATCTAAAATGTTAATGAAAACATGAAGTGAACATATTCATAATGAAAGTCAAATTATAAATCTTGTCTTTCTGTCAAGCTAATTTATAAATGGGATTTTAAGGAAAAATCTAATATATCAACTAGATTATTAAAAGTAATCAACAAGAAATTGTAAAATATGAATAATAAACAGAATATTTGCATATCAACTTAAATCACAAATATTACAAAAATGTAATCACAGAAGCCAAAAGAAATATTTAATATTAGGACAAAATAATACAAAAGATTATGGTAATTAAAATGCCAACTGAATGTTAGAGTGATGGGGGCCCTTTGCAAATCGTCTGCATGTTGGGTTAGTTTTCAGAAGGGAAGAAGTTGTAAAACTACTAGCAAACAACATGGGTGAAAACAGAAGATAAGGTAAGGAAAGATCATAATTAAGACTCATATCTGATACCATGGAATTGGACGTTTCTTGTCATGCTAGTGTAGATCCTTCTGTATTTCAAAGTGTCCTTCAATTTCTAACATAAGCATAAATAAAATTCACAATTAGTAAATAAACTTATAACACATATCTTTGTCCAGGTGAAAATATTATACATGCCCCTCTTAGGCCAGAAAAGAAAAGGTCTGTTGCACACTCCAGCACAGTGGAGTTCTGAGTAAGTCAGGGTTAGAGATCCAATAAATATACTTAGAACACTGAGTTCAATCAGCGCTCTCAGGAGCCTGCACCACTCTTCCTCATTGATTAAAAATGTCAGAGATCACCTCCACTCTTCTCATTCGTCAAGAATTTCACTCATCACATATACAAAATGTTCTCCTATCCTGCTAATTAACACATTTCTTGGTAGCTGTCCCAAAAAGTAAAAAGTTTCTTCCTCTCTGTGCTGTGAACTTAATCTCACAAGATGCCTCTCTTTGCCCACCCTAATTAAGAAAACTGGCACATCAATCTTTCTGCAGATGGACTAACAGCCAGGGCTGCACAGATTTCCTTCACAGGCTTCATACTTCTACCAGCCGCACACATCACTCAACAATCAACAGTTCTGTCTCCACTCAGTAGGTCCTCCTCAACCCCCACACTTCCTGTCAATGGTTCCTCTACAATGACTCACCCAAACTCCTCTCAAAGTTCTCCACAACACTCTCCCACATGTTAGATTTTTTGGATACCATTCTCTCTTTATCATTTTTCCCTGGCTCTGACACAGTGTATCCAATTGGCCAAGAGATGATTCCTGCCATCTTAAGAGTCATGCATTGGAATTAGAGGCAACTCGCTTGAAAAAGGTAGATAATGAGCAAAATGGATCAATTTTTAGCTAAACAAATTTAACTTGATTCACTATAATTTTTTTTTAATGTTGGAGAGTAATTACAATGGTCCTAGGTCTTATGGAATATATATATTTGGCCAAAAAGTCCATTTTGTTTTTTTCCCGTTATATAAAAGACAGATTTTTCATTTTCACCAGTGACTTTATTTATTTGGATATTTTTAGTGTGTCAGCTATCTCCCACTTGATATAATATTGATTTTTCTCAATTAATGTCTCAATTTGATCACTATCACCTTAATCTGGTCTACCCAACCATGGAGCATTGTCCAGTGAGAAATATCCAGCATGAAACTTTGCAAACCACTTTTGACACATTTGATCAGTCATAGCACCTTCTCCATACACTGCACAAATCTTTGTGTGTGTGTGTGTGTGTTTCAGTTGTGTTTGTACCTTTCTTGAAATAATAAAGCATAATATGCTGAAAATGCTGTATATTTTCTTCCATTTTCTCTATTAAAATGCTACACAAAATTCACCAATTTTGACTTTTTAAAATGCACACTGATGTGACAACTGTCAAAATACAATCTAACAAAATTGTTTTGAATGAAGTTGAAGACAATTAAGTGCTACTAGAACCAACTTATGGGGAAAAAAAAACTTTTTAGCCAACCGTATATATATATATATATTTTTTTTTTTTTTATTTTGCAACTTTTACCCACAGAGGCAGATCCTGTCTCTACCCAATTTATATTTGTTTTCTATGGAGAAAGAGCTGTATAGAAACAAAATATTTCAATTTCAACTCAGCTGCTTCCATTTGGCTATTGCTTTTGGTGAAGACATGATAATGCATCCCTATGCTGGTTTCTTGTATCCTCTTAATGCCAGTTAAAGATGAAGGCTGTTGTATAATAAGTGAAGTTGACAAGTGTGTTATGCTGAGAACAAGCTCTGCAGGCCCTGGTCTTCACTTATAAATTCTAATGTAAAGAGAGATGGAGTGAAACGTACATGTACAGGCATTTCTATTATTCCTCATTTTCATATCAATGACCCTTAGAAAATTGAAAGGCTTCTATTTGTATGAGGATACTCTAATTTTATGCTAAAATGGAGAAAAAGTATCTCATTTAAGGGTTTAGAATAATTGAAGGAAATACAAAGTTTTATCAGGTCTACTACATAAAATAAACCCTATTTTATATACTAAAAAAAAAAAAAAAAAAAGGCATGTGATTAAGCCTCTTAGCTCTCACAATCCCCAGGATGGCCAGAAAGCTGGATGTGGAGGCTCCACAGCCCGGAAGGACATCCTAACCACACAGGTGCTGTGAGTGTAGGTGTGTATGGCTCAGATCTCCCCCTTGAGGACCAAGATGACAGCATTGGTGGATAGGCTCAAAGATGAGTCTATCTCAAGGAATTGCCCTCAATCAAACATAGCTACCTTATCCCAGATTGTAGTCTGCTTTAGAATTAACCCACACCCAATGACTGATACATGAGTATAAAGCCTGGCCTCCTTCTCTCAATTTGTAAAAACTCAGAATTGATATCCCAGGTCTGGAGTGTCCCATGGCATAGGCTGAATGCTCTGATGGAACTTCATGACAATTCAAATTCTCTTTCTGTCCAATCCTGTTCTTTCACTCTTTGTAAACTATGGTCCTGAAAGCACTCTTTAGTGAACTTTGGCTAGTGTATCTTCATATCAGAATCTGATTTATAAGTACAAGCTCCAAATTATGAATATTTACATTAATGCATTAATTTAATTATATCAATTTAAAAATTAAATTAAATAGTCCATGATTTTATTCTGCAATACAATTATTGTAGAGATGAAAGCATTCATATGCATCAAGGCAGGGAAAGTGGAAATGTGGGGGCTCTGACTCCATTTAACTTTTAAAAATTCATTTCCCGCCCTGGCTGGTATAGCTCAGTGGATTGAGCGCGGGCTGGGAACCAGAGGGTCCCGGTTTGATTCCCGGTCAGGGCACATGCCTGGGTTGCGGGCCACGTCCCCAGTGAGGGCCATGTAGGAGGCAACCATACATTGTTGTTTCTCCTTCTCTTTCTCCCTCTCTTCTCCTCTATCTAAAAATAAATAAATAAATAAAATATTTAAAAAAATTCATTTCCGCCCGGCTGGTGTAGCTCAGTGGATTGAGCATGGGCTGGGAACCAAAAGGTCCCGGTTCGATTCCCAGTTGGGGTACATGCCTGGGTTGCGGGCCAGGTCCCCAGTGAGGGCCATGTGAGAGGCAACCGTACATTGCTCTTTCTCCCTCCCTTCTCCTCTCTCTAAAAATAAATAAATAAAATCTTTAAAAAAAATTTCATTTCCCTATGCTAAGGTAATATAAATTTCAAGTTTCTGTGAATTTTATAGTTGAACAGACAATAATCATTTAGGCAAACCAACCAAATGCGTTTGTGTTGATTTTATATTTTAAATAAAAATATGGCACAAACTACACATATTGCTCACAAGTACTCCTTCCAGGTATAGCAATTATGCAATACAAAATATGCTTTAAGAAATCAGATTTGAGCAAAAGATCCCACACTTAGTTGTTAACTGAGTACAAGAAAAATAAAGATCCTTTATTCCTTGCCATAATGTGAATATTTTATTACAGAACATCTGTAGATAGTTCTATTTTTAATATTCTACCATTCTAGGATTTCTAGCTAATCCTGTTAAAATTAATTATGGTAAATTTCAGGTGGAGCACTAATGTAAACAAGCCTTCAATTTTGCAGCCAACAGAAGATAAGATTATTTCAAGACAGAAGGAGAAACCACATCCTTTACACAATAATGTTGACACATTTAGAAAGCAGTAAGTCTGGCTGCAGGCAACATTGAGCTGCAGCATCTTTCTGTGGCTTATCTCCAGTTCTTCAGTGTTCTCTCATCAATGGCTGGCGAGCCATTCTGGTCAAAAGAATCTTTCTGGTCTGGAGCTTAATTATGTCCATGTTTCTGAGTATGTTCTGACAGTGGGAAATCATAATTATATCCAAGAAACTGTCTTGTGACTTTGCATCTTGTCCAAATGCCCAGACCCAAGATGTGTGTTAACCACTAAGGATTCCTGGGCTTTAATACCATTTCTTTATTGCCATAAACCAGAGGGCGATAACTGG
The DNA here is from genome assembly GCA_004026765.1 of Micronycteris hirsuta. Lineage (NCBI taxonomy): Eukaryota > Metazoa > Chordata > Mammalia > Chiroptera > Phyllostomidae > Micronycteris > Micronycteris hirsuta. Next base: position 15,373 of record PVJI01021982.1, read on the forward strand.
ATCCCAACTTTATCCCTGCAAGGCAGCCTCCTTCCCTTCTAGTTGTCTCATTTCTCAAAGTCTGTGTTCTCTTATTTCCCCTGCTCTTGCTTCCCTTATCAAAAGCAAATAATTAACTTTCATTTATTTTGTCCCCAACTTGTTATTCTCTATTGGGAATATTTGGCAAGTACCTATAATATGGCACTCATAATAGTCACTTTTTACACAATTCTACTCTACTATTACAATTCTACTATAATGTATGTATTTTGTTTTCACTAGGCAAATGAGAAATATCCTTAGTGAAATCAAGTAAGTTTTCCAAGGCCATACTGATTAAAAATATCAGTGCTTGGATGTAAATGTTTGTGCACATGTGTGTATGTGTAAATATAATATAATGTAATATAATATAATATAATATAATATTTTTATATATAAAATATGAGATATGTCTGGAAAAAGTCCAACTATTGTTAATATAATGAGAACAATTTGTGAGACATTGATGTAACCTGACAGCCAAGGAGAGTGGGCTGGAATGTGCATGTGTGAACAATAACTACACTGGACTAGTCAGTGATGGTGGTAAATGCCGTTAAGTGAGCATGTGTAATGTGTGGCCATCCCTTTCAAAATGGTTGAGTGATTAGAGCAACAAATCTGAATCAAATTTTGTGTTAAGCTTGAACATTCCTCTGCAGAAACTATTGGTATGATTTAGAAGGCCATAGTATGGGAAACTGGTGATTGACAACTTCATCAGGACAACATACCCACTCATGCATCATGTCTCCTGCAGAAATTTTTTGTGAAACATCAAATCACTCAGGTAACTCAGCCCCACTACGGTCCAGATTTGGTGCCCTGTGATTTCTGGCTTTTCCCCAAACTAAAATAACCATTGAAAGTGAAGAGATTTCATAATGTCAGTGAGATTCAGAAAAATACAATGGGGCAGCTGATGGTGATTGGGAGAATTGTGTAAGGTCCCAAGGTGTCTACTTTGAAGGTGACTGAGGTGTCAATGTCCTATATACAATGTTTCTTGTATTTTGTATATTTTTCAATAAATGCCTCTATATTTCATATTACATGGCTAGATACTTTCTGGAAAGACCTTGCTGTATATACTTATGCACATATATACATGTTTTAACACATATATATATATATACACACACACACACATACACACACACAAATATATGTATTTCAAAAAAATTCTCTTGAAAAATATACTTGTGGGACAATTACCTAATCTTGTTTTTCTTCCCTATTTAGATAACTTTTTTCTAATTTTGACTGAGATTGCTATACTTTTGGATACTGTGACTTTGATGGCCTAAGATATATAAATAAGCAGCCTCAACAGCTGATTTGTTCCTTCACTTACTCAGATACACAAATCTTGGTTAGCTTCAACTTTCCTTCATCAAAATCCAAGGCAAAGTTCCTACTAATTTGTACTCAAGATAAACTACATATTTAATCCCAATCTATGTTGCTTATACTCAGCAGCATCTGCACCAGTATTGTTATCCGGAGCCTTCAGACATATTTGTGTCTTACATTTTGTCAGCTTTCCTGCTCCATATCCTGTAACATTCTCCTTCCCTGGGTGCTAAACTCTCTCGCTACTCCTTGTTCCTCTTTAAAAAAAAAAACAAAAAACAAAAGACAGAAAGAAAAAGAAGGAAGGAAGGATGGAAGGAAGGGAAGGAGGAAGAAAAAGAGAGGGAAAAAGAAAGAGGAAAAGAAAAAAAATATTTTACATCATTTTTAGTGAAATACTGCTCAATGATTGGATGTAACTTAAAGAAGATTTAAAAGATTTAAAAATTATTATCATGATTTTTTTAAATATGCAGAAGTGACAGAATAGTATAAGCAGAACTGACTTTCGAAGCAGCCAGTTTGAACAGTTAATTTATTCATCAGCAATCTGGTTTCATCCTTACCTCTTTGAGTCATTCGGAGCAAGAGCTCTCCCCAAAATAATTCATCTATAAATAATTACATATTTCTAAATGATTAGTATTCTTTAAAAAATATAACCATGATCCCATTATCACACAAAACATTAACAATAATGCCTTAATACCATAATTATCTAGTCAGTATTTACAGTTTTTTGTCCTAATCTTTCTTTTCTTTTCTTCATTTTTTTTTTTTTGAGTTGGGTTGATTGTATGAATACCCGAGCAGGCCTACATATTGCATGGGTTTGATATGTTTCTGAATACTATTTTAATCCTATACTCTGGTTTCTCTTCAGATCGTATAAATCTTTCGCCTTTTACTATTTTAATCCATAGTTTTCCCTGGAGTCTTTTATTTTTCTTATAATTAAAAAAATGTTTTGTTATTGCTAACAAAGTCAGGTTGTTTGTCTTCTATGTCTCATTTTCTGAGTTTTGAATCCTTGGTACCATTTACTTTCTCCTTCCACTTCTATTTCAAGTAAACTAATAGATCTATTGGTTTCCAACTCAGATTTTATACTTTGGACTTTAAGAACCACAGGTAATAATTATTATTTGCAGTTAAAGAAATATTGTGTCAGGAGTTTTTCTTTTTTATGTTAATAATTGCTTTATGTATTCAAGTGTGATTAGCCTAATCCTCTTTAATCTGTCTCCTAATAATTTCAGAAGTCAGTGGTAATCATTTTATATGCCAATAATTTCACTAGTGGTTTTAATATGCAACTCTATCATACTATTTTCTCTTTATTAGCTGAATTGCTTAATTTATGAAATAACATCATTAATAATTCAGTTGTAGTCTGTACAAGAATGGTAAGATGGATGCTTCAGTCATTCCCTTTATTTCTCAGTTTTCAGAAAGCTGAGAAATAAAGGGTTACCTAATATCCATCAAATGTGACCAATAAGTTTCTATAATTAAATGACATTATCAATCCATGAATGTGTCATATTTTATTGATTTTTAATTTTGATAATTTTTCATTTGATTCCACTTATTTGGCTGCTTAAATTATTTTATCCCCCGAATAGAAACTTCTTCAAAGTGGACCTTGAGTCCTTTTGATATGTTCCTAGTGGCTTATGATAGATTACTTGATTTTTCTAAATGTTTCCAAACAATTCTGTACATTTTGCACACTATATCTGGATTTAGTCATTTCTTTGAGGACTTTTAATTCATTTTAATTGGCAACCATAAATCATTCCATTATTTTGGAAACCATATTATGTATGCCAAGGTTATATTATTACTAGGTTGGTCATTGTTTCTGAGCAATAATGCTTGAAAATATATATGGATACAAAAAGGAAAGTGTGTGTGTGTGTGTGTGTGTGTGCCTATGGAAAAAATACCTTTCCATCTTCAAATCTGAACTCATAAAATGTCATCACCAATATAGATACTATAAATATTGGAATATTGTTATATGGTGGTGGTATATTTTTTCTTCTTATGAACTAAGCATTTTTACCAGCTTCTTACAAGTTAATCTTTTATGTTAAGATATAAAATGAGAGAAGTTATATTTTTCATCTATATGACAGTGTTATGAGGACACATATAATGCAGTGGAAATGTCCCAAAAACAAAAATGCTATAGTCAGCTCACAATCATCAGTAGGCAGCTTGCACGTTGTTATATCTTAGCTTTCAAAATTATTGAGGAGGAATTGCTGAATGAATAACGCAAAACTTTACAGAAAATGACCCACCCCCAAAAAAGAATAAACAGCTGCAAGAGTAGTTAATAGCAAAAGAGTGTGGTTATAACAAACAAAGAGGAGGAAATCACCAGCATGCTGTTTCCAAAGGTGCAAAGGGAATAAATAATTAAGGTACCTACTGAATTCTGTTACAGAAGGCAGGATACACTTTTGTGCATGAGATGCAACTCAAGACTTGGGACTTATAAAGATGATTTCAAATAATGGGCCTATCTGTAGAGGAGTGTTTGATGACATTTCTGAAGGGCCTGTGATGAGATGGGTCACTCACCCAGACTGCAACTCTCTCACCCTCACTGGGGTTCAGCAAAGGAACTTTGAAGCAACCCAATGAATAGTTGCTATTGACATTTTCTAAAACTAAGACATGAGAAAGGCAAGTTTCAACAAACTCCTTCAATTTCTTTCAATTCAATAAATATTTGTGAAGGTTCACTAATGTGCACTCCCTGTGCTGCTCTTTGCATCCCTCCTATCTACTTATTTTTCTTGCTTTAGATCTCTGTCAGATCCACCCTTCATGCTGCTGATACAATAATCTTTTTCAAACATACTCCTGATAGGGTCACTTCCCCATCTCAAATCCCCAGGATAAAATCCAACAACCTTCGCAAGATACAAAATGCCATTAATGATTCATTTCCTCCATCTCCTCTCACGTCTCTTATTCACCCCCATGTCCCTGGCATGCAAAGTTCTTTATATATCTTCTGGTGCTGTGCTTGTTGGAGTCCTTTGTGCAATGCTTATGCTGGATCTTCATCCTGAAGTGGCCATTCTCTCTTTTTATGAGTGTGAACTCATTGGCTTTGGTAAGTCACATGCTGTCTTTTACACAGAGTTTTCCATGATTTTTCAAGCTTGCTGAAATGTTTATGGAGCCTCTCATTAGAATGTGAGAGGAGGCCGGGTCATATATTTCTCGGTATGAGCAATCCTCACTTCTGTAAAAGTGCCAGTAAAAGTAACTCTTAAAAAATTAATTATTTACATATTTAATCAATCCTACAGTATATCAAATACTTGCTTTTCCATCAGAGAAGCCCTTGGTATTTCAAAGACTAATGCAGAATCTCTGTCTCAAAGGGATTTGAAAAAGAACCATTCTTAGTAGAGAGCTTTAAAACTCTCTGAAAAGCACACAATGAATTTGAATCATAAACTAGATTACACAGAGAAGTTTTATACTTGTCAAGAAAGAGATTGATTAGCTTTCTGTGTCTTCAGAGAAGCAGTTCATTATTTTATCGGTTTCTAGCATAAGGGAGATGCCCCAGTTTAAATCCAGGTAACGAAGGCATTCCATAAGCAAATACTAATTTCATTGGCAGGACACATTGCCTTATTGCCTTTTAAAGGGTGCCAAGTCATCATGCAAGCTATCTCTCTGCTCACACCACTGGAAAAGCAGGAGACTTAGGGATTAGATGACTTTCCAAAGCTAAATATCTGATAGGGGCAGAAACTAGAACATGCATCAATTTCTCAACACTTAATCTCCTGTACATTCTCCTATAATGAGGGCTGACACATTATAAAGAATATATATCACAGTAAAACACCTTTATTACATATCATTAACTTTAAAATAAAAACCCATATCGACTTGCAGTTAATTTTTAGATTCAAAACTAATCAAAATTATTTTATGCCTTTTTTACGTATACATTTAGAAATATACCTTTTTACATTTTATAAATTGAATTAGACCTTTATAGAAGCAGCCTTATAGTCCTTTACAAGAGGTAGTCTGTTTGGTAGCATGTTAAAGAAATTGCATTTTTCTTACAGTGTTAAGGTTAATACATTACAAACAAAATTAATGAGGAGAGAATGGAGCAATGATCCCTTTATATTATTTTATATAAGAAAGTGAAAAATATTTGAAAGGAAACAAATAAAATACAAATAAGCAAGAGTATCAGAAGAAAGAAGACTTGGGGGAAAATAAAAGAAAATAAATATATATGAGGCATTATAGTGTTTAAACCTGTTAATAAATATTAAATAGAGGTATAAAAATAAAAGTATATTGATACAATAAATTTTTTGTATATCTGAAGGCATAATAAAAATAATTCAGTGATATGTGAAGGCTGGCAGTTTCAAATAATATCAAATAATACTAAATGTTATTGCTGCGTACAAGAGGTGGTTTTTGATATTTAAACAATTTTAATAAATCTGACATTAACTCTCATCTACCTGAAATGCAGTAATCAAAGTAGATTGTGGGAAAAAATTAAAACTGCAAAACCTCTCACACATACTATTTATTATGTAGATATATGTAAAGGAAAGGCATTATATAATATGTATAATACAGTGAAAATGATGGTTCAAACTTATAAATTTTTATATGGATGATGATAAAAACCAATATATAAATTTTCTGAGGATGTTCTTTAGTTAAAATTCATCTATTCATGGGCTTTTCTCCATTCATAATTACAGTACACTTGAGATTTAATTCTGCCTTGAAAATGACCTATAAAATTAATATTATTCTATATTGTGCCCCATTTGGGATATTGCTCTAATGACGTTCCCATCCCTTCACCTTGTAAAATAGCCAGTAAACTTAAAATCACTTTCTTCCATCATAGAATTTTCCCTGTTTGTGAAGCCCTCATACAAGATGTCTCAAAGTAACAGTTTTCCCCCCAACATTTCTATGGCTGCTGGTTTGTTGCAGAGGCTGGTAATTAATCTTTGCTCCCTTCCAATGAAGTTTAATAATATCTCTTATGGGAAGCAATTTTTTCTAATGGGAGGATGTTTTACTCACTGTACTCCATTTCTGGATAATATTAAAAATCTTATTTATTTGAACTAATAATTCTCTTTTTTAGTATATGTTGGATAATTAGTAAACACTAGAATTTTTTAAATGAACTCAATGTCATGCACTTCATAATAAATTTCCCAAATTTAATGCATACAATATTAACAGCTAATGGTATACTCAAATATTATGACTTTCTCTTGGCAAGATCTACTTCATTTTTAAGCTGAGTTCTATGTTTAAGCAGCATAACATTCATGAATCTTCAGATGTTTAAGGTGAATTTCACCATACATGTAATAATAAGCTTGCATTATTAGAATTTCTAAAAGGATTACAAAACAGTAATGATATGCTTTTTCCATTTACATATAAAAGTTACTCTGTTTTTGGAGAGATGGATTCAGTACCATTATATGACTCTAAATGTATTTAATATCTCTTATGCATATTTCTGTGCATTGATCAATAAATACATTATAAATGACAAATTTTAAGGTTATCATAAGAAACTTGGCCTTTTGAGAGAGAGATGCTTATCACTTCCAGTGGAAAATGGTTAAAAAGTTGACTTTTTTGTATGGTTGTAAACACATATATTTTTTCCAAAATTTTAATTTAAAAGAAATATTATAAATGACATGCATTATCCACTACATTTAAATGAGATAATCTGATGCAAAATTTGAACACATTCATGTATGATATCTATGAATTTTCTTCTTTTTTACATTGGATTTATATTGTAGCAGCATTTTTAGGTTGATATTATTAAGAGACTTTTTCAAAAACATATTGACATTTTCTTGGATGTACAATCATCTCTCACACTATACTACAAACTCTGGAGGGAGCTCTATTAGGACAGGGGTTTATAAGGAGTTTGTTTACTGCCATATCATGCACCTAGAAGAATGCCTAGCACATAACAAAGGCTCAGTAAGTATTTGTAGAATGAATACAAAAAGTTAATGAATGGATATCAGTCTAAAAACAAATTAATTTCAACAGATAATTTAATTTTAAAAGTTGTGTTTTTCTGTGCCAAGCTGAACACACTGATTGCCCTCAAATACATTTAGACTCCTCTTTGAGTTCTAAAATCTTAAAATCCATCAGCATGCATACACATGAGACTCTAATAGTCAGCTCACCAGTGGTTACCAATACTTAGTTGAGCGGATAAGACAAAAACAAAATCACACGGATCTAGGCCACAGAACATAACCATTCACAGTGCTGTGTCCACCAGGCTGCTGCTGAGCCACCTCATCACCACTGCCCTGTCACCCTCCGTCACACAACAAGTGTGAGTCCCCTGTTCTCTCCCACAGAACCTATTCCTGTGTGATGGTTAATATTATGTGTCAGGTAGTTGGGCTAAGAGATGCGAAGATTGTTGATGAAACATGATTTCTAAGAGTGTCTGTGAGGGTGTTTCTGGAAGAGATCAGCATTTGCTTCTGTAAACTGAGTAAACAGATCTACCCTCACCAATGTGGGTGGGCATCATGCAGTCTGTTAGATCCCTGAATGGAACAAAAAAAAAAAAAAATGAAAGAAGGGTCATTTCACTCTATTTCCTTGAGCTGGGCCATCCATTTTCTCCAGCCTTAGGACATTAGAATTCTGATTCTCAAGCCTTCAGATTCTTGAAATTGCTTTAGTGGTCCACTGATTTTCAGGCCTTTAACCTCAGATTGAAAGTCACACTTTGGGCTCCCCTTGGCTCTCAAGTCTTTGGACTCCATTTTAATTGTATCACCAACTTCTCTGGTTCTCCAGCTTGCAGAGAGAAGATTGTGGGTCTCATCAGGCTCCATAACATCATGAGCTAATGCCCACTATTTATGTATATATTCTATTCTTTCTGTGTCTCTGGAAAATACTAATTAACAAACACGTTACATGGTATGTCCTCAATTCTGTATTCTTTCTTCCCTCTTGAAGTTTTTCCCCTTCACTCTCTGGAGTCACTTTTTCCAGTATAAATTAAATGCTATGAATCTCTTGTTCTTGAAACATGTCCCCTTTACTGATTGCCTTTCAAGAACATTGTAGCCTTTGGATCATTTATGCAGAATAATTATCAATTTTAAAATGGTTTATGCAAGTTCATGTAATGAAAGTAAGAGTTGGCAACTATTAGAATATTTGAAATTCACAATACTGGAGAGTGTAGACTTTGTATTTGACTTACTGTGTGATTGAGATAGAAGCATTAAAAATACCTCAAAACACTTTTTCTCACTATTTACTGAGTCTTCAATTTTATATTTTTATCAATTGACTCACTTGGCTTATAGCTTCTTCAGCCTGTCGTTCAGTTGTTAATCATTGTCCTGGAAACTCCCTGGTCAGACCAGGAAAAGAGAAATCAGACTAATTATTTCAGTGAGAGTGCCATTCATTCTGGGGACTGGATATACAAGTGATGGAAAAACCACAGTGAGACAACCAACATTTAGCAACATCTGCCTGCCTCTTCCTATTGATGACAAACCCATGGGTGAAGGCAATTTTGACCGTGTTCAGAAACCAAAGCATTCCAGAACCAGCTAGAACCTTGATAAGAGGAGAAATAGGGAGTTTCCCTATAGAAACTGTGACTGCAGCAAAAGCTAACGTTATTTGCAATTTGGTACCTCAAAGAGACAGAATTGCTCCTGGAGATACCACCTTAGAAACAATTAGGAAGACAGACAACCCGGTCCCTTGGGCTTCCTGTCCTCAAAGCTTTTGCCAGAAGCTTTCATTGGCTACACCTACATGGAAGCCAGTTTTCACAAAAATATGGAAATGGGAAGACCCTACTGTGCAGAACATGGCTGGAGAGATATGAGAGCAAACATGCCAATGAACACACCAGAGGCTTCCAGGCAACAAATGTTTCTTTCATTTCTTACCAAATCTTTTGCTATTTAATTGGTTTTAATCCTGAATGCCTTGGTGCACAATCCCATTTCAATATTGGCAAGAAATGACAATAATATATATTCATATTTTGTTTCTAATTTTAATTTAAAAAAAATTTCAAAAACTATTCCATTAATAATAGGGTGTTTTGTGGGATCATTTTTGAGGGTATGTATCCTTTGTGAACTTTTTCCTCACTTTCTAAGAATAGTAACCTAAAACGACCACTAACTGTATATTTTTGTAAGTTTTTTACCTATCAGTAGAAATGATTCTAAAATTTTCCCTTCAATCATCAAATGTGGCAAATATATCCATATATTGCTATTGTTAAATCAACCCTGGGTTTTTCAGAATTCTATTTTTAATGTTATATCACTTTTTTATGTGCTGCTGAATTTAATACTCATTGTTAATATGTTTGCATGTTTTAAAACCTTTGTTCATTGGACCCCTGCACAGGGGTAAAAAGCCAACTGACACTCTTCAGTAGCCCAGACAGAAGCTCTGGAAGCAGTTGCTGCAGAGAGATACTCTTAGCAGGAGAGAAACTGTATCCACCAGATATTCTTAAGCATTTTCCACTGATAACCCCTGCCATGTATTGGGATTAAGCCTGTCCAAGATAATCACGTCACAAATGTTGTCTTCTTAGTTATAGTTTTCGAGGGTTGCAGGGTAACTGCAATTTGAGGCATGGGAAGATCAATTGAATATTTATAGTGGTCCGTAAGTAAAACACAGAGATCTTTGTGCTTGAAAATTGCATCTAGGCAAGTATGGGTTATAATCAGTCACACAAGGAACTGCCCAGAAATAAAGAAACAGGTAACTTTGTAGGCTTATGGGAGTGTAAACTACAAAAATATCTACAGCCTACCTGCTTGTACATATACCTGTGACTGTACGGCCCTTCAAACAATCCTCAAGCCCCTAAAAATGCACCAGTCTGTGAAGTATCCTCTGAAACCTATTTTCCTCAATGCTCATTTCAGAATGAGTCAGAGGAGTAATGAAAAATGAAGAAGTATTTGATGAACGATGAAGAGACGCGTGCACAGAGGAGAACCAGAAAGTAAATGCCTTACTCTACTCCCTGGGGAAGACATGCTTACTGGCCCTCAGAAATGGGCTTTGACAAAAAAACCCAATTAAAAAATGGGCAAAAGACCTGAACAGACACTTCTCGAAAAAAGACATACGGAGGGCCCAAAATCATATGAAAAGATGCTCAATATCATTAGCCATCAGAGAGATGCAAATTAAAACCACAATGAGATACCACCTCACACCAGTCAGAATGGCCATTATCAACAAAGCAACGGATAACTGTTGGAGG